>JALBCR010001771.1:0-84219 GCA_030710515.1 Abscondita cerata | reverse complement strand
AATTTATTAAATTTACATATTTGAAAATAATAAGTGGTAAAATTACCTTACTGAAGACTGTTGTGACTTTCTTGGTTCGGAAGTGGTCTCACTGGAAAACAATAAATTAGGAGGCTACATACAAATTTCTTTATTAACAAAAATAAGTGATAAAATGTAATAGAAACTGTATATAAAATGTCCATGTTTTGGAAAAAAAAAAGTTTTCAAAAATGTATTATTCAATTGGTATCAGTGGATATTAAACTTAATATCCAATCATTTACAACTTCTCACCCAGTATAAGTCAATCATCACTTTATGCACAACTTGACACTTCTGGACTGTTTGAGGTTGAGAATTTTGAAAGTAACGGCAATTCGCCAGATGTTACAATATGTAATGGAGCAATATTATTTGTTTATTTGTATTGTACATTTTCATTATTGGATTGTGATGTAAGTGTTATGTATGGTGACTGGTAGAAGATCAGCTTGTAATACTAAGCACATAAAACAGCTAAATCATACCATATCCAAAACTGGAACTAGTATATGTTTTCACAAAATTCTTTTTGGAGCATTAACTAATAATGGAAACGTCATCTTCATCACAGTCTTTTCCTCCCTCGTCGTCATCAGAATCTTCTTCTAGTGAAATAATAATAAGTGGAAGATTTTAGAAAGAAATATGCCTTTATTTCTCCTGTTCATTCTACTTTAAGTTCCTCACAATGTCTACAAAACTTTTTCCAGATTTTGCCTTGAAACACCGGAAAAGGACGTCGCCCATAAATCCTTTTGGCTTGGTATTTAGGCTACGAGTATAATAAATCAAATCACTCAAAAAAAATTTTGTGCAAAAAAAATCTATGAATTTGACGAGGCTAACAAAACGCACCCTGAACGATAACGTCAGAACCTTTAACGACTCATGGACAGTTTCGGTTTTTTTTTTAAATGTCATTTTGATCTTTGATTGTTTGCTAGTGGAAAACTTCCAAACTAAATAAACATAAATTTAAATAGTAAATATAAATGAAAATTGCAATGCAATACCTCAAAACTATATTCACGATAAAGGATGCGACGTTAAGCCAATAAGAAAGTGTTCGTGTATTTTAAAAATGCTGATATTTCCTTTGCTAAGTTTTTTATTTTTTAAAATATTCCTATTGGGTTGTACTGGCAGTGATATGGTGGCAAACAAAGAACTTGATGTCCTTAAAAGTTTGTTAATCACATTTATGTTTGAAGTTATGGCGAAGAAGTTTTATTTTGTTCCCAGAGCTGGTTTCGCTTTTAAATTTCCATAATGGTCCACGCGCTCCTTATCATTTTTTTACTCAACCAATTGATCATTTCGTCTCTATCTAAGCGCGAAACCGTGCATCGGATTGAAAAAATCAAAAAAACAAATTTACTTGTAAATTATCGGAGATTTCAAGAATAATTTTTATTTTAAGAGAAATTATTGGCGTAACTATCATTGTAGATCAAAATCCGTACGAACGCCACTGGTACAAATAAAAAAAACGTAGTATATTAAAAAATGTCTCTCGATACCATAGTACATGTATGGCAAATTTCATTAAAATATTTATAAATGATTTATTTTTGAAAACTTTTCCACCTTATACCTCAAAAGTTAAGACGTTTACGAGATATATTCATATAAACTTTTCTTCTTAAAATGGACTGAAAAAATCTCTCCCTTAAATATTGACATTAAATTAGAAAACACCCTGTATATTTACAAAAAAAATGTTTTAAATAAAAGTGACTTGGCCTCGTAAAATCTATAAAATAATGTAATAAATTTATCTCTATTTTTTTAAAACAATATTTAAAAAACTTTTAAGAACACTGTTAAGAAAAGTTATTTTTATTTATTAATAAATGATTAAAATGAGAAGAAATTTAATGATATTTTTATTTAAAACAAAATTTACAATAGATGCTTGAGTTGTGCGCCACCAAATGTATCCACATTGAGTATTCAGAATCACTTCGTGACAAATTTTAAAGCCGTTTACTTTCTCCTTACGTCTTCTCGAAATATGGCGTAATTGACGTAAATATTGACCGAAACCCTGATAAAAGCGTTCCTGCATTTTGTTTATTTTCACTTTTAATTTGGTAATTATCTATACACAGTATTATTTTTACACTCATTCTACTTGGTTCAGTCGCCGCGACTTGGTCGTTACTAGTAATACATACAGGTTTATACTGATCTTCGGTAGGTAACGTCAGCATCCTGGTCGCAACTTGAAGCGACTTCCAGCCGTCGTTACAAAGTCGCTTCATATATTTTTAAATGAATGCGGTCAGATTAAGCGTGCAAGTCAAAACAAATTGTCTCGACGTTATTGCATTACCAAGATTGGTAGTGCAATATGTTTGATACCGAAACGTTTATTTAGTAGGTAGTGGCGAAAATAGCCATATATGATCTCAAAAATCCCGATTATGTAAATCAAGGTGTTAAAAGTAAATTATGGCTAGAAGTAGCTGCTTCTGTTTTGCCAAATTTTAATGAACTTCAATCCGTTGAAAAAAATAATTAAGGTAGGTTACATACAATTTTGCTACCAGAATGGCGAGTAGTAAACGATCCTGATCAAACTCCATAGTAATAATTTAATTTGTGTTTGTGTCGGTACTTGGCCCAAAAATTTGCGTTCGTTACATACGACTTAGTCGTGGCGACCTGGTAGCCATCACGGAAACGCAGATGTGTCATTCGCAGTTTTCTTGATTGGTGAATTTCGATATATTCAAAAACATATAAAAATTGAGAACGTAATGACGTTCAAATTAATAAATATTCAAATTCAATAAACGACAAAATTCACTTTCCGACACCCCAATTCTTTCAGATGTCTTGAGAAAGGTGGCAACCTAACGACCGAAACGCCGGTAAATAAGAAATAACAAGGGCTGTCAATTACGGGAACCTCCATATTAAAGATTGTAAAATATATCTAGTACAGAAATAATCATGGCTGATTGCAAAATGAAATATAGTCCTTCAATCGGATCTTCGAGGGGTGACGGCAGTTTTGAATCATGCTGAGAATAAAGTCAAAAAAGGAAGAGAAGAAAGAATAATAATGAATACGAATGACAAATTCCACACCAATCTCTGAAACTACTATGCTAATAAAACTACACGTACAACCAGCTACGGATTTGAGCAGTGAACAATGATAGGTGTGTAGTTAGGATATTGCATGAAACAATGAATATGAAAATATTCTCGTTTTCCCTGTAAAGACGTGTTTATGTATAAACAGTTCACCCAGCGATATTTATGTAGAAAGCCAACCATATCATATAAAGTTAGCGCATCGTAGGGTTTAAAATCGAACAATATTCTGATAATTAAGAAAGTGATTCGTGAAATAATAATTTATGAATAAATTGGTAAATCTGGAAAGAAAATATGAATTAGGCGTACAAAATAAAAGAAGAGAAAGGCTAGTCGAGTTTTGTTAAACCAACAACTTTGCAATAATGAACTCCCTAACAGAAAACTTACACATGGAAGGTTCCAGCAGATGCAATAGAATACTGTAAGGAACCAAATCAATTACATTCTTATAAGCCAAAAAAAAACATTTGAGTAGACCACTAAGTTAAAAAAAGGAATGGATAGCAGCGTAAAGTTAAAAGATATGGAGGTGCATAAAAAAATAGAAGAACAGGTCAACAGTAACTTAAGAGACGCAAAACCAGATATCAAGCAAGCAGAGAATAATAACAAAATAGGCCCCAAAATATTTAAAAGTGAGATAAAGATGCGATCAAACAAGTAAAGACCTGTAAAGCGGTTGGGCCTGAGAAACTACTAAAACTGATAGTGGAAAAGACAATAGATGTGCTTTTGAGCTATTTAACTTAATCTACGAAACAGGCATGATACTAAAGGCCTTGATGGTTTCAACCTTGATAGTATTCCTTAAGACGAAGTACACAAATAAATAAGTCACACCTTAAAAGTATTTCTGAGAGTAATACGCAATAGAATATTTAGGAAACTAGATCATGATATCAGCAAAAGCAGTTTAGTTTCAGGAATACTATGGGGACTTGAGAGTTGCTGCTGGGCATAAAGGAGTTTATTCATAGATGCTTGGACATAAACTGTGAGGTCTATGCCTACTTCGTCAATTTGAAAAGGCTTTTGACAAAGTCTAAAATGAAAAACTAATAGAGTCTGTTTCTACATATGGCCACACTTTTTCTCTACTTTTGACCATCGGTTTCCTACATTTGGCCACAATAGTTCTCTTACTTTTGACCATTTAATTATTTATTAAAACACTATTTATATTTATTTTAAACAGTGTTTGTTTGTATAAGCGAGTACGTATTTTCAAAGATGTCTGCCATGGTGGAAATGTCGTTTTGTAGTAGATCGAATGCAGTATTTTTATATTACTCTTAATAAAATACTAACTAACAACTACAAAGTCCCCTGATTTAAGATATTCAGGAGCAAACTTATGTTCAAATGTCATGTAGTCAATGTCGTATCTTCTGTTACCACTTTTTCACCCAGTTTGAAGAAGAGCTTGGAATCTAGGTTTACTTTTAGGTTTTGCTGTTTTTTTAATTTCTCCTTGTTCCTTTATCTGTTTCTCTAAGCTTTTTGAGTCTAACTCCTTCTTTTAGTGTGTTTTTCCTTTCCATCTTTGACGATTTTCTTTCTTCATGATAATAAAAAATCTACCCATTTATTAGATATTACAAATACTTGGTGGGTATTCTTTCCTTCTCTTTTCTTCTTTAACTCTAATTCCTTTCGTTGATAGTATAGAGTGACATTGAGAAACAAATATGGGATTACCTTGATTCTATAAGTTAAATGCATTACCTACTGTAATGTTTAGATGTAGTACCTGACTTTCGTACATTATTTTCAGAATTAAAAAAGAATATTTGAGGTTTTTAAAGTATATATGTTTATTAAACTTGGCCGAAACAAGGTGTCCTATTTTTGTTTTATCTGTTAGATGTAGGTTGTCCCTTTTTTGATAGATTAAGCTTAGTGGTATTTCATGAATTGATGAAATTGAAATGTCGGATTTAGGCTTTTTTTGAGACAATAATGGTTTAAACAGTATTGGTCATCTTGCGTCGCTTGGGAGATAGAGACGTTTATGTTTATGCCGTTTTTTTAAAGCTCATAATTTTTTTGTTTGTAATATTTTATTTTTTAATCAAAACATTTTTGGTACCTTTTTTTTATGCAATTCAATGGCGTATCAAATTATTCTAGCTTAATTGTTTCGAGATACAGACAATTATGC
Source organism: Abscondita cerata (assembly GCA_030710515.1). Classification (NCBI taxonomy): domain Eukaryota; kingdom Metazoa; phylum Arthropoda; class Insecta; order Coleoptera; family Lampyridae; genus Abscondita; species Abscondita cerata. The sequence goes on along the minus strand of JALBCR010001771.1, from coordinate 78,923 downwards.
ATTTTTATTGGAATCGTAGTTGGCTATGACTTCATTGATTAAAGTTTTTTTAGCTTTTTGAAAATATATAGTTTCATATTTGTCTCGGAAAATAAGGACATTGATAAGAAACAACTGCGTGAAGTGTCAAAAAACTAGCAAACGAATGCGCGCAGTAAACAAAAGTTTATAGGGTGACTTTGATCAAGAGGTATTTTCAAAAATCGTTTATAATGTTCTTATTTGCCGAGATAAATACATGAAACCATATATTTTCAAAAAGCTAAAAAACTTTAATCAATGAGTCATAGCCAACTATGGTTTCCATTAAAAATGCATGTTTGGTCTGTAACTCAAAATGAATTAAGCTAGAATAAATTCAATTATGCCATTGAATTGCATATATAAAATGCACAAAAAATGTTTTGCTTAAAATAAAAATATTCACAAACAAAAAGTTATGAAGTTTTAAAGAAAACGCCATAAACGCAAAACACTCTGTATCTCCCAAACGAGTCGAGATATCGAAGTGCTGTTTGACCATTGAATTTGTCTCAAAATCGGGCCAAGGGTCCCGACCACGGTTTTTCTCTATCAATTCACGAAATACCTGAAACCCCCCAATTACATCGACACACTGTACATTATGGAAACTTTTGGTGCAAAACCAATTTTACGTTTTGCTTGTTCTACCTTATCTTCACGAGATATGCTAGCAATGGCAATATCGCTATTATATAATGTGGTTGGAACTTCTTTCTGTGACTAGTATAAAATGAAATGGAAGCATGGGGAAGCACATTATTCAACATGCTCTGATTCAGGGTAGACGCGAGAAAGATAAATTTGAAAAATCATCATATTCAGGATCAAGATTCTTCCTCATCATAAAGTTAAATTAACTTATGCAGATTAATACTGAAATTTTGCTTTGCACACCTTTTCTACTTTGAATTTATGGTTTTTGTTCGTTGCCTTTGACATATTAACTGAAATAAATAAAATATATTTTATATAAAACTTGAAGTTTAAAACAAAAAAAGACCAACTGGCCAAAAATTGGTTCTGACTTATCTACTTGTACAGAGGTATGAATAAAGGAACTAGTAATTTTTGGTTCTACTAATAGCCTCCTTCATTTTTCAAATGTTATATTTGTTAATTGAGGGAAACAATCAAAATTCTAGCACAAAATCTACCCACTTACCCGAATAACTGATTACTGTCAGAAAAATAAATATTTGGTATCGGATTCATCAAGATGATTTAAGATAACTTTCTTAGCACAAGCCGTTAATTTTTTCCCATATGCAATACTTAACCACTCTAAGTGCTATATTGCAACTACAGTATAGGTTGAATATCTGTATGTCATGGTTTCTACGTATTTCTGAATGAAATGATATTTTAGCGCCTACAAGCTCATTAGTGGAAAGACGTCATGCTTACTATTACTGCACTTATAGCGAAATGGCCATAAACGGAGTAGTGACCATAAGTGCCTCTACCCTAATACAAACAATGAAATGGAGGAAGCTAGAATACTTTAGACACACAATGAGGGGCTTGAAATATTAAGTGCTAAACTAATAATGGAGGGCAAAATAATTGAGGAGACACGAAAAATGTCCTGGCTTCAAAACCTTCAGAAAGATGTAAATATAGTGAAAGTACCTTTGTTGATCTTCCAACCCCTGCCCGAGACAGAACATCAAGGAGAAGAAAAAGATGAACGACAAGTTTCTCTGGAATTCTCTAGGTCAAAATCAGGTATCACGCGTAAAACAGTAGTTTGATATTTAATATAGTTTTAGTTTTCGCCACGTGACCAACTCCCTCCATCACTTTTAATACTGTTTGGTAAATAACATCAGCTACATTAGTGTGGTTAAGAATAAACGTAGCCATTGACATCATTGGCATATTACTGCTGCGTGGGGAACCACAAGTAGATCGAATTTTCATTCTAATCGTGTGACGAAACGTGTTTTCTCCACGACCATATCTGATTCGGTCGGTTTTTCAATAATTTTATAAAATTTAAATTTATACTTGCCTCAAAACCTGCATTCTTATTTGATAATCATAACCATCTAATTATTTTGTTGAGCATAATTATCGAATATTTGTTCTCTTACTTGTTATTGAACTAAAATACATGCAAAACCCATAAGAGGCAAGTGTTTTAGAATAAATACTCTATCTCAATGGTGAGAATTTTTTCGTTCTATTATTAAAAATGATTTCAGAATTGCTTTGTTTCACTAATGGCCGTAGAGAAAACTAAAACGCCATCTGGTGGAAGGTAAGCAACTGCAATCACATTAGTCATAGAACAATTGATAACCTAGGAAAAATCCTTTTTAACGACTCCAAATTAAAATATGTTAATCTTTATCAACATTTATTTTCAAAAAATTCCAAAAACACTCCCACTACTTTCTTTTCTGAGATAAAGCAAAAATCATTTAACAAAAAAGTTTGAATTTGTCTCTGCTTTAAAACAGCCATTGCTCTAACTATCGTTAGTTACAAAAATATTTCAGAAAACGGAGTTTGAAATTCAAGCCACTTACCTCGCTTATTTGCCCACCCTGTATATACAATCTTATTTGTTCAAATGGACCATTGTAATGCGGTCCACTTTTTGAGGCACATCTAGATTCTAAAAGTAACCTACATTATAAACGGCAGGGTAAATTGAGACATTCCTTAATCCCTTGTCAACAAACGTTCTAGTTTGAAATTAAGAGGCTTATAAAGCGGCGCCATATTGGTGAAATACGCAATTTGGAATTATACACTTAATACACAAGAGAAAAACATTTTGTTTTCACAAGCCGATAGTGATTATTGTGAAGAATGTAGGAAAGTCTAAAAACAAAAATTACAAGAATTGAATTTTTTTTTGTTAAATGAAATGATTAGGGGCATAAAATACTCTTTCCTACATTTTTCTAAGCACTATGTGCTATATTATCGACAAAATGTATTTCAATTATTTATACTTTTATAGTAAAATGTAATAGCGTTTTAAATATTTATCGTTTGTTCAGAGGCGACATCTGTATGGTGACAATAAATGTTGCAACGTTGTAATGAAAATAAGAAACCAAAGCTACAGTCGTTGCGTGCTTTGTTTATTTATTTGCGGTCTGTGTTTAGGTAGTGAGTATTTTGTTACAGAGTTTTTTGTGTGTGGTGTTGTTTGTTTGAATTATATGAATCATCCGTAGGTAGTTTTCTCGTAAAAATGTGATGTTACATTCTAGTGACAAGATCGTTGTGATTACAAGTGAAAACAGTAAACAATTCGCGTTTGCAAATGTTAGAATACATATTACACCATTCATTACATATATCAATGTAATAACTGAGCAAAAAAAGTTCTGATCTAATCTAAATTATAACATAAAAATAGCGATTTATGGGGGCGCAGCAAATGTTTGAGAATTTTTTGTCGTACGTAAAAATTATTTTGATAACCACTTGATTGTTCTCAGAAAATAAAAAAATTGTACTTCTTTGAATTTCAATACGTAACACAAGCTATGCTTTTAGTATGTAAATAATTGGAATAAATTATTATTATTATTATTACGTTCTCGATTATTTATGTTTTCAAAGTCGAAATACATCAATGAACAAAAAATTAAAGCTGCCAATATTTACAGAAACCTGATTCGACTAAATAAGAAGTGAAAATAAACAAAATGCGAGCGCTCTTATCAGCTTTGAGAAGTGCTGAACGTTACGACGTTGCCATATTCAACTACACACACGTTTGTAGACATATATATTTCGCGAAGACGTAAGAGGAAAGTAAACGAGTTTGAAATTTGTCACGTGGTTAACAGGACTCTTAAGTTTTGTTGGTAAATGAAAGAAACCATAATAAAATCGTACTATTTTTAACTTCGACTTAGAGAAAATCCTATGTATTCCAATTCAATTATTATACACACCATAATTCAGAAGCCATGTTTTGGCTACATCCTAGCTGGGTATCCAGTTTGGCATCAGTTCCAGTAACAGCATTTTTAGCAACAAGCACAGCATTGCGTTTATTACGTCTATAATGAAGAAGATTTTATATTTAAAAAAAAATAAAACCATTTTTAATCTAATCTAATGTACAATCATACCTAAAAATTAAATTATAATATGAAGAAAATTTGCTTACCTCAACATTGATAATCGCCGATTTTTTCTGAAGGCACTCAATGTTTTATTTTTTTTATAAGTATGTTTACGACCCATAGTTTAATCACAAATACAAATAACACACTATGCAAAAGTAATCTGTCACGAAACACTCACTACTAAAACACGGACCGTAAACATAAACAAAGCACGCTACGACAGTGGCATTGAACTGTAGCTATGGATTCCTACTATATTCTTATATCATTACAGTGTTGCGGCATTTATTAGTACTATACAGATGTCGCCTCTGAATAATCCTGTTTAAAACTGCTATTACATTTTACTATAAAAATACAAATAATTACGATAACTTTTGTAGAAAACATTTAATTTATTGCTTTTAAAAATGTAGGGAAGGCTATTTGAGGAACCTCACAAATTATTTAAAAATAAAAAAAAAAATTAAATTCATGTAATTTTTTTATATTTTCTAATATTTAATGTAATTATTGTAACGAATCTTATGGTCGTTTGTTTTTCTTATCGCATTTAAAAGCGCGAGAATTAATAAACAGTCGATATCAAATTTCACTCTTCAACGATATTAAATTTATGTAGCACGTACAGTTACTTTAATTCGTATAAATGCTCACAATATTCTGCATGTTTAATTTATATCAACTGAACATTAAGACTACTAACTTCGAACACTGATTGCCAAATTTATAATGACGCTTTTACATATGAAAGATAATAATCTAGAAGATAATTGAACGTTCTGGAAGGGAATTCTAGAAACAGCAATTGTTCTAATTTATTCTGACAACCCCAGTGGCGTAGTATTTTGTATTTCATCAGTATGGCGCCGTGAAACACATTACCTAACAACGCAAAGAGTCAGGTACTGAGAATAAACCCGAATGATAATGAAGTGTCATATAAAGTCTGTTTGTCAACCATTGAAGTATACCAGGTGAGAAACTACAGTCTGTAAATTAAAATCTGTACACTCGATATACAACGTGTCCAAGATAATGATTCCTGCTAAGGGGATCTCAAAAACCGTACGAGATTGGATTGAAATTTTTGATGTTCCTTTTTATTTATTTCTGACTTTGTTTGAAAAGATATCAAAGAAAAACAGCACATCTTTGTTGTCACTTTTTCAGCTCTACTTAATGGCGTCATCCAATGTTTGATGCAACTTTTTGTTTTTAGTAACCTCACCAACTTTAATTTTAATTTTAAATAGTAAAAATAGATTCAAAACTTAAATACAGCGTATCCAAAATCTCTTCTGCCAAACGGAAACTACAGGTATTAGAGGTTATTTTATGTCGATCTAACTCAAATTACCTTAATCCAAAAATGCTTCATGAGTGAGCTAAAGCCCATTTGAAGAAGACATCGTCATATGAGTTTTCGTTAAACCTTTCAAAAATGCGGTTACTTAAAAATTTCAAACTTCTATAATCAATAAACGATTACAAATCTGTCATTCGCTGTAGTTAATTTTGTTTACAACCACCACATTAAAAAAAGGTTTTTTATTATCTGAGAGCAAATTTGAGAAATTCAAGATAATTTTCATAAAAAATGTCCTCTTCTTTAAAATCGATATCATGAACCGTTTTCGAGAAAAATAACTTTAGACTTTTTGTGTTTCTAACATAACATAATGTTGTATTATAAAATTGTATCTGTAATATCAAGTTGGTTTGGAAAATCAACAAAATTAGTAGTGAGATGTTTACATTGTTTTGAAAATTTCAAAATAATTTTATTTCGTGAAGGTATAAAACAACAATTAACAAAAAACAAAAATAAAGATAATTAACAACATAATAGACCAGTGCAGTTAGTTCTAAAACTGCCCCAAAACAGAAAAAAATTAATAACAGCACGCCACTATGTGGAAGTGGTAGATAATAGGAAGACAAACGACATACTAAAATTTAAATCCTTTTGGAGTAGGTGAAGGGGTTGGCGGTGACTTTTTATGTGGGAATGCGGTTTTGGCGATTTCCGGCAAAGTTTGACTTTCTATTGAAAAATGTAACCTCAAAATTATTTCCGGAAAATTGAAAAAAACTGGATTTTTCGTTTTTATTTTTTTTCTCGCGCGCCAAACCATTTTTTTTTCACCAAATTTAGTGACAACCTTTTTTATGGTCTAAACAAGCTATAATTTTTGCGAAAGAAAAATTTATTTTTCGAGGTTATATCGGCGAAAAATCAAAAAACAACCATCAAAATTTTAAATTTTCGAACGAATGATGTCGGATTTCTACTTGATGAAACGTCTACTTTCACATGGTTAAAGAAAAAATTGACTTCACTGTATAACCTGCTCCAGAAATCAAAAAGGGAAAAAACGCGTTTTTGCGTCATTTTCTTAATAACCGCATACAATTTCCTAATTTTCATTACAATTTACATTCTAAATCATGAAAACATGTAATATTTAATGTTACATGAATAATTTCCATTAAAAAAATTGACTCAGCATTTCAAGACCGTCAGTAAATACAATAGCAATAGATCCATTATTGTTATTTCACGGATATCATTAAACATCAGCAGCAAAGAAGACATGGAAACGTATTTGCAGTACGAACTTGCTCTATCACTTTTTACGGAGAATGGCTTGAAGGAAAATGTCAAGTCGCAAATGTACGACGAATTTACCACTGTTGATACACCAGCACACTTGAACTGTATCGTGCATGTCCTGAACGTTGGATTTTTACTGTATTTTTTGGCAGAAAAATGACACAGTGGAAGACATCACCAACAAGTATGTACAGTACACACGCAACAATTACACATCAAACAGTTGAATAGTTTTTGATGGGTACCCAGACATAGCAAACACTGTTACTGGCACACTAGCAGCAACATTCAGTAATTTCACCAAAAAATCTGAGCGTAATCGAAGAAAACCATCGGAAAAAATTTCAGAATTTTATTACCAACTGCACACAAGAATTCCATTTGCGCAACCAAAATTTTTACCCAACGAAAAAAATAAGGATAAACTAATAAAGACTTTGTCGGAAATCTTACTGGCTGAAGGATTCACTTGTAAACAAGCCCAAGAAGATGCTAATGCTGACATAATAAATACAGCTTTAAAAATTGGCGAAAACAATGACAAGACTGTAATAATTGTCGGACAAGACATCGACCTTCTGCTACTTTTGAATCAGTTGAATACCAACAATTACAACATTTATTTTCACAAAACAGAATCTGATAACGTAAAAGATTCATTCTACACCTCAGATAGTTTCAAGCACGACTGCTCCAAAACAATAGTAGCGTTTCTGTATTGCTTTTCTGGTTGCGATACAACATATGGGTTCGCAGGGAAAGGAAAAAAGCCATCGTTAAAGCAGTACTGTTCGATAACAATTTATCACGATCGGCCAGCATTTTCTACCAAAAAAAATGCAAATTAGGAACTCTTAGCTGATTATGGTTTCTAAATAATAAAATCAATTTACAAGTGTAGAAAAGAAAATGCCACTTTAAAAACTTTGCAGTCTCTACAGCACTCACGATGTCTAGAATAGAAACTTCTTTGCAAGTTACAGCAAAATTAAGCCCTTTTTCCAAAAGTGAAGTCTCCTTGATTGATAATGAATGTGAAGAAATGTTGACGATCGTTCTCTTCGGTACTTTCTGAGTATTGGTTGGTTCTTGTTGGTTTCGAGTTAGATTTGACCATTGACATCAGAAGAGACCTTAAACAAAATGGTTACCCGAAACGAGTAGTAGGAACTGTTCTACAACTCTCTAAGAACCAACCAGCCATGACCGAAGAGAAACCCAAAACACTACTCAGCATTCTATATGTCAAAGGATTATCTGAGAAAATCAAACGGATAGGAAGAAATTATGACATTAACACGGTATTCAGATCATCAAGAACTATTGGTAGCATCATTTCCAAAACTAGACCAGACAACAAACGTGACTCCAAGAATTGCATCTACAAAGTCCCATGTGAATGCGGCCCGTCATACGTAGGGGAAACTAAAAGACCCTTAGATATCAGGTTTAAGGAACATAAAACCCATACGCAAAGAGGAGAGATTTTGAAATCCGGCATTGCCCAACACTCCTGGGAAAAACATCACAAAATGAAATGGTCGGAGGCAAGAATTATACACCGAGAAGAGCACTGATACAAGAGAAAATTTAAAGAAGCAGCGTGTATCGAAAACAACAAGAATGTTTTAAGTCAACCCAGCGTAGCGATTAACCATGTGTGGAAACCCTTAGTTGGTCGCCTGACTAATCTTAGTCTACGGTAACGCCCCCCTTCATTAACTTTGTACGTATATAAGTTTTGTATAGGTATATAAGTTTACAGTAGTCTTTAAGTTTGTTAGTATTCACCTGAAGACGATTGCAGATTCAATAGCAGTCGAAACGTAAAGTGTTTTTTCTATTAAAATATACACAATGGAAGTCCAGAATAGTGTTATTATTTCAAACATAACATTGTCTAAACCATTCAAACGTACATCGACGGGACTATTGTAACACTCCGATTGTTGACTTTTGCTTTTACGTACGAAATTGTGATAAAAATCTGTAAAGAATATGTTACGTTTACAATTAATAGGTTTTCTTTTATTTGGGTAGGTTGGTTGGTTTTTTGGAAAATGTCGTGGAAAAAAGATTGTGTCTAACACATGAGGAAAGCCTTTTTTCCACTCTCACTCTCGAGCTCAAGCTCCAGTAAAAAAAAGAATCGTTTCTTCACTTGTTGGACAAATAACTAGTGTTTATTATGCAAGCGCAAGGTCACTATGAGAATGTATCGATGAATGCACTATAACCCTTGATATTGGAAAAAAATGCTTAGTAACCTACATTTTAGATGCATTTTAAATGTGGAAAAGTGCATCATATTTAACGGCAAATAACGGTCATGCCACACATGTCCATTTTTTCATAAAAACTTTAATCGAATGTAAACATATTTCTTAATAATATATCAAAAAATTAAAAAATGGCCCTGTGTGGCAAGACTTAAAAAATGGGTGGCAATATTTGACCCCAAATCGGAAGGGGACCTTTGATGAAAAAATAATGTTTGGCGCGCGAGAAAAAAAATAAAAACAAAAAATCCAGTTTTTTCGATTTTCCGAGAATAATTTTTAGGTTATGTAAAAAATATATATGTACAAAAGGTCTAGATATTTTTAATATCTACAACTTTGTTACAAAACATTTTTTGATAGGAGGTCAAACATCGCCGGAAATTGACAAATTAATTAATTTTAGAACAGATGCTCTACATGACGACCATTTGTCTCAATATTAATTCTTTTCTAAAGACCGTCTACTTTTAACGGCATTTTTAAATAATTTAAAGAACACTCTTATAACGATGTCTTCTTCAAAAGACTGTAGCTCACTTACCAAGCATTTTCGGATTAAGGTAATTTGAATGAAATTGACATAAAATAACCTCTAGTACCTGTAGTTTCCGTTTGGCGAAACAGTTTCTGGACACCCTTTATACGAGGGCAATGATTTCCAAAAAACTAAAAATATTTATGAATAAACAAAAGTTATTACCTTACTGAAGATTGTCGAGACTTTCTTGATTCGGAAGTGACTTCACTGAAAATTAATAAAAAAACTATAAATTAAAGGATCATACCTTTTATAACTTGCTCTTAATTACTTTTAAACAAACATTTAACATTTTAACACATTGTTTAGATTACTGAATAGAAAATATTTTTTTAATAGATATAGTAGCATGGACAATTAGTACCTTATTGTAGATCGTCGGGATTTTCTTGGTTCTGAAGTGGACTTACTAGAAATATATTAAGAATTAACAAACTTTAAACCAACACATAAACACAAAGACGATTTATTCGTTGAAGTTTATTAACACAGTTAAGTTCGAATCAATTCCGCAAACACAAAATTTTGCAGTTTTGCAATTCAACAAAAAAAAAAGAAATGGGAAAGAAATGGCTTCGATTACAACTGTTTATTTTTTTATTTTTTGTTTTTTAATGTTTCTTTTAATTCCCTTTTTCTCTACTCTTTCTTCACATTGTATGCTGAGGTTAAGTGGTAGAGCAGCGCTATAGGCACTAAACTTTGCCTTCATTTATTATATTTGTTATTATTATTATTATTATTTAATCAGTAAGTCAATATGTCAGTCACTAGTTACGAAAAGTTAATTACTTATCAGATTTTTTGCCAACGGTTTTAAAAGGGGTAACAATGATAAGATCGATGCCACTTGATTTCAGTTTTTGAATTAGAAATATTCTGAATTCAATTTTTATTGCATTTTTTACAGTATAATATCTCCCTATGTAACATTGTATTCATTTCAAAACTTTCCACTTCAAAATTCTTGAATGATAGAAAGTTAACAAAATCGCTGAAATACGCTAAGCAATATTGTGAGCGGCATGTATAGAATAAATTAATATACGGCGTTATTATTCATCTTTATGAAAATTGCCAAAACACGTAAATTTTTGTTGTTAAAAAAATATTTTAATATGACTATTTCAACCCCGCCGTGAATTCCTTCGTAGGGGTAGCAACCCCCTCAATTTTTTTGTAATTGAGAGGGGTAGCTTGTGCTACTTCGATTGAAAGGAAATTTAATTGTCTATTTGAGGTTGCGGTACTTAAATAAATAAATTAATTAGTAAGCCTTGAAATTTAAAAAAGATGTTAAGACACAAAAATCGCAGCAGACGGTGATTTGACTGATAGTTAAAAAAAATCTACGTCAAAATTGAAATTACTTTATTAACAAGTATAAAAAAACAATAGCTATAGCCACCCCTCCCAATTAAAAAAAAATGAGGTGGTTGTTATCCCTACGAAGGAGTTCATGGCAGGGTTGAAATAGTCACGTTAAAAAACTTTATATTTATTAACGACCTGTATATAACAGTAAGAGGCATCGAACGAAAGGTCTTGTTGATTCATTTATTTTTGCACTTAAATCTCATAAAATTAAAATTATTTTTTTGTTGCTCGGGAATCGGCTTTGCTTACAACTGATACAAATGTTACAGTGAATATAAAAACTCGGGGATTTAAGGTGCGTTTTTTTAAATCAAATTCAATTGAGTAACTCTATTGGAGTTAGTGGTGAGAATCTTTCCAAAACATATCTGGAACTGAGTCAGTGAAATGAAATAAGTTGTATTTGTCTATAAAAGAACGCACGTTTACTTGGCTGTGGTTCTTGCGGTGACAATACAAAAACGGTGACAAGTTTTTTTTAACAAGATTACCTACAATGACTTACACTTTAGAGGAAGGGGTTGAAGTTCCAATTTACGGTGTCGAAAATAAATATGCTCACAAACCTCCTGCTAGATTTAACGAAAGACATTCGCCTCATACGTACATGCGTAATAAATATGCTTAGACTAAGTCTGTTGAAATAAATCGGCCCAGAGGTTTTAATAAAACTACACAAATTGTTGATTTTCGAGTGCTGAAAATTTTCCTGTGGTTTACGAAGGGCATACACACTCAAAATTTTAATGTACTAGGCCAGTCAATAGAGTTAAAAAATACCTTTTGTTTGTGACAAAAATACTAATAGGAAGAGACATGTGCCATCATATCAAGGACAATGAGTAGATTAATTTAGACATAATGCCAACACGCGGTTGTCATTATTTAATTTGTGATTAACATATTAGTGCAAAAAAACGTATTTTTTTAGTTTTTCGTTCCTGACTAAATACTAATAAACCAATGTTAATGGAGTAAAAAGAAACGTTGTAGAGAATTAAAATACGAACAAAATGAGCACAGAAACGACTCCATCGGATTTTATTTTCCGAGAAAAACCAAAAAAATGAGCAGTACAGAAAAAGTATCGGGACAAATATTGTTGGCTTGTGCGGGGGGGGCAATTGCAATTCTTTTTAGGAATTTTTTCTCAGTTGTGTTTTTTTTTTGTGGTGGTTGGGGTTTTGCAAGGCTGTCTGACAGAGTAAATAGGAACAAAAAAGTGGGAAAGGAGGAAAAGTCATTATTGTCAATGTTAAAAATAATTTTTATAAAAATGGAGTATAGTATAAGTTTTCAATTAGTTCTTTAGCTAAAAATCAGTTACCCTTTACGAAAAATTAAAAATGTGGAAAATAGATTTTACGGCGCGACAGTTTTATTTGAAGAACGAGCCCGAAAGGGAGTTCCTCATTAGCTGGAGCGCCGTAAAATCACTTTACATAAAAATTTGTATAATATTTTTTGACCGACGATCATCATCGAAGTAAAACAAAACAAAATTATTTCTACTGATTTTAAGTAGGCCCCTGGCTGTTTAACTATTTTGACATACACCACCTAGTATGTGTCGGTTCATTTGTTTAATTAACTTGTAGATGGCGCCATCAATATCATCATCAATAAAAAATTCCCCTTATTCTGTACAGGGTGTCCTGTTTTCGACATTTTTGCAGGGTATCACCATTATTATTGCAGTTCAAGTTTTGGGGTTTTCGCGAACCTGTGTCACTTTTTTGTAAAACAAACGATAGCGCAGACAAATTTATTATGGCCCTCTTCGTTTTTGAAATACAGAGTGAAATTGAAAAGTGTGCATTTTCAGACACCCTCTGTAATTCAGGTATCTGATAAGTTATCGACTAGGTAAAAACGGAATCTTACACATTTTTTATGCAGAATCCAGTGACGTGCTTAGTTTTTTTTAGGTGTCCCCATTTTTGAGAAAGTAATCAAAGTTAGGATTTTTTAAATGCCAATTTGTATTTACATTCCACTCATTAAGAGCTTTCCAGAAATGTATTATAATAGTCGGCACTTTGTTCCCAATCGAAGGTTAGAATCTCCTTTTTTTTTAAATAAGCCTAGAAACTAAAAAAGCCAAACAGATTTATTTTTATTAAACTTATAGTAAAAACCAATAACCAATAACGCGTATATATATTTATAGGTGTTGTTCAAAATGGTTGCCATTTTTCCTAATGCAAAATTGGCACTTTTGCGAAATTTTGTTCAAGGCATTTAAAATTATTATGGGGTGACCTATAAATATATATACGTTATTGGTTATTGGTTTTTACTATAAGTTTAATAAAAATAAATCTGTTTGGCTTTTAGTTTCTAGGCTTATTTAAAAAAAGGAGATTCTAACCTTCGATTGGGAACAAAGTGCAGAGGCAACCTTAGATTCAACACGCGATGATGATGATGATGATAAGAATAATCAAAAAGATTTATATTGTTTTTCTATTATATCAATATATACCTTTGTGTATCTCAATATTATTTACTTTGTAACATTATGATTTGCATATACAGTATCTCCTCTTATTTTGTCTCTTTATCTATGTCTCTCCGACCTCGCATAAAGGGCTTCGGACAGTATCGTTTACCTGCGCCAAAATGAAATCAGAAACTTCAAGATATGCTTGGGAATACAAAACGGCGTATACCGCGCGTCACATACATTAATCGAATATATCACGTTTTCTTCATCATTTTATGACAACTTCGATGACTTCTGTCAACCCTTTTGCAACAACTTGCACTTCTGCCAATGTTTGTTTCTTTTAATATTTACAAAAGCAATGTAAATACCAATTTTCAGCCTTGTTCTAAAGACGTTTTTTATCTTTTTTTTTTTATTTTAATCTCCCACCTACGCTAAAAACAACAGATTTGACTTCTGCCAATTGGGCTTTCGCTTAATTTGAAGAAACGTTTTAGCCATAATTCAGGATATACATTTTGTTTCTCTCTATTTCAACTTTACAATATTTTTTATTAAAAATTTAAAAAAATTACCTTAATATCGATCGTTGAGCCTTTTTTGGTTCTGAAGTTGTTTGACTGAAAATAAACAGAAAAATGTTTTAGTAAACAGAAAGCAAACAATAACAAAAAAATTTTTTTTGACGTTTGATCATTTTTGTAAGTAAGTGTTAGCTAATACTAAGTTTAGGCGTTGATTGAAATATTGGTAAAGATAGTCAACCTTACGGGATTATGCGACCCCGAAATTTGTTCTAAACATCAGAGGTCGGTAGTATCGCTTTGTGCTAAGAAAATACGTCAATTGTATTGTAGAATTTACAGAACAGTATTGCCGATAAATGTGAAATAGAAAACTGTAATTTTGCTGATAGTTTATGCTAAGGCACGACATTGTTGCCAATGCATCATGCCGTTGATTGAAATATTGGTGCATTGAGTCAATGTTGACAAACAAACAAAAACATGCGTTCTACAATATACAAGAATTTATTGATTTTTGTCGACGTACTAATTAAATGTGTGTCCTTTGTTATATATTTTTTTCTATTGTCTGTTAATTGTTCAATGTAATAATATTTATTTGTATCTTTCTTACGTAAGGTTATAACAATGGTTATACCATCATGACAAACACATATATGTACAAAGATTGTATACATACACATGTGAATAAAGTTTATTATTATGAAAAAAAACCTGCAGATTTAAAAGTATTAATTTCGTAAAGAAATCGTTGAAAAACGTTCTCCCAAAAAAAACAATTTCTTTAAATACTTTTGAAAATTCCATACTCATATATTTATTACATTAACATCGTTTATCCGTTGAAAATGTTTTAAAATCTATTAGGCTTACGCAAGTAAATTTCTAAATTTTGGTCATTGAAATTAAAATTTTTTAACATAGAAACGCTATCCCTTTTTATGTTGGAACGAATGTTGAATTTTCTTATATTACAATCTAACGTACTCAACTGTTTGCATCTAAACAATATTATAACAAGCCTACTCATTTACTAAAGGTGTTGCTAAAAGTATGCAATTGTAGAATTTCTGACTAAGCCGATAAGGAATGTGACTCATAAACGATAATCCGGAAGACTCCTCGTAATACATTTGTTTCAACATCAAGTTTAGGTGTACTTATGTTGTGAGTTATGATAAAGGCATTAAAGATATAACCATTAAATTGAGTAATACCGTGTAATCGCTGTGTATATCACGGTTGCAATAATTGAGAAAAATTCCCACGATCAGCTTTTATCGGTTTCCTACTAATTGTCTAAATAGATGCAAAAATTGGGTGATGAATTGTGGTAATTCAAAGCTAGTACTACTAGATGATCTTAATTTATTACGAAATAAATTAATCTGGAGAAGCATTTGAATCTAGTAGTTTTCGAGATCCTTCCGCTCGAAGAAGAAACTTAATATTACTGCAGTTTTAAGAAGTTTGTTTCCAAGTAATAATTTTTTCAGCAATGACAATTGCTAATACTTATTGGTAGCGGTCTGGTAGGTACCCAGTGGTGAGAAGTATCTTAACGTTCTCAAACCTCAATTTTTTTACATAACACTTTAACCACTTTCATGTCTTCAATCTTCTCACCACTACTGGTATCGCAAAGTACAAATTACAAAATAATTTCAAGAAATACTTTCATTTTTATTAAAATTTGCCAATACATAAATAAAGTTCTTTTAAAAGCCCAAATTTCAAGAAATACAATTATTTCTTTGATTGCAGATGAACCTAAACAGGATACATCGAAGTCTTCGATTAGAAAGAAATTACTCAGAAATCACCAGAAGTTCTACAGTTTTAAATCGATAATCGAACTTAAAAATTTTAGCGGAAAGTATTCAACGTAATTACAATATTTCACCAAAAGAAAAATGAGATCAATGCTGATTCAGTTAGCGATGCCTCCAAGTGTTCTTCAATGTGCAACAATCAGTCAAGTTCTAAGTTTATAAAGATATACAGCAAATGTTTCTTTTGGAATTAAATACTTTAAAATAAATTGAATAGTCAAAAGGGTGAAATATTTGATTGAAGCAACTTCAAAACAGCACAATTTCGGGTCTTTAAAACAAAACCGGCTTTGAAGACATTTATTAATATGAATGTTTTATCGAACACGAACTCCATGGAAGGATTCAAAAAACAACTGGCATTATCATTGTATTATAAATCGCTACCGCTTAAATTTATGTTGAACCATTTAGATTTGTTTTGCAGCAATTTCAAACAATCAAGTCGTGTTGAAAATTGTTAATTTAAGATCGGGGACAAATAATTCTTATATCACCCGAATTCTCAAAATTTGTGTTTTTTTTATTGAAACTTTTTACTGAAGAATTTCATCTTTTAAAACAGATTATGGTTTATTGGAAAAAATTAAACTCCGTATAAAAAAATGTCTCAACAGCAGTGTGAATTCATGGTTCAGAGAATGCGACACTCATAAACTGTTAATTATCGATCAGTTGGTTAAAATAAAACTATATCGAACCTTAAAGTGGGAGGCTAATAAACATATTTCTAATAGCTATAATTACAGTGATGTCACAAAACCACACCGTAAAATAAGAATATTATCTGCATAAATAAGTGTAAATGTTTGGATATGTTTTATGTATAGCATTGTATTAGGTACGTTATTATTTATGTGTAAATTGTTTGTAAATTATTACTATTATTTTAGATCAGTTGGAATTGTAATTTTTGAAACAATGTTTATAATTAATGAGCTATTTTTACTTTAATTAAACTATTTTAATTCGAAACCATGATATTTTGATACAGTTTCAAAGAGTAAAATCCTAACTTTTTATCTCTACTAACAGATAACAAAGTGTCACTTTTCGTAAATTATTTTTTCCCTCGGGAAAAAAGTGAGTACTATTTTTAACACCAAATTTCCCTCAATAATTTTCTAATTCTATTGTAATATGATTTTTCAATATTAAATCGTCATTTATTTCGTCACAGAAAAGAATAGTGTATTATACACGTATTATCCGCACCGCGTCGGGAGACAACACACCTCAAGCTAAAATCTAGTACTTTTATTTTTAGAAGTAATAGGAATAGGTTTTATTACCAAGTGAATTTAAATTTGAAGGTCTAGTGGAACCCACTTTCCCTAAAAAACACGGTAACTTGTTGCCTTTTGAATTGAAAAATTTGAAAACCAATTTTTATTTAAAATCCTTTTCAACTGAACACGTAAAAACAAGTAGATACAAAAACCAATAATTTTGCGTTTCTGAACTCTAGTGGTATTTCTCCCAGTATGTTCTACTTTATTCCTAACGAAGTTATTAAATGACAAACAAATGTCAACATTATTATTTGCAAGTTAAAAAATAAAGTGCAAGCATAATTTGTAAAATAATTGTTTCTTATTTATCTAACACCAAACCAAACTGTTTTAACAAATAACGCTTCGCATGTATTTTAGTAAATTATTAAAAAAAACATTGTCATTAAAATCCAAGATATGTATCATCAATGGTATTATTCATAAATGAAAAATTCGTCACTTTTAATTACTAGTTAATACGTTTACTAAATATTTGAAAACGTTGCAACATTGTATTGACAAAAGTAAATTTTACGGATTGTATGTTGCGCCATTTTTACAACGGTGGAATAAATTGAACTATTCTATTTCAAGAATCGTACACATTATAACTTAGCGCTTCAGTACAGGTGAAAAAAGTAAACAAAACGCAACCCAACATGCATATGTGAATTGCATCCGTGATACAAGCAAATACAAGCGGTTGACTATCTTTACCAATATTTCAATCAACGGTTTAGGTTAGAATTCAACGTTCGTGAGAAACCTGATAAAACATTTCTCTGTCAATTTTAGGTTATATTTATATCACATTTGAAGGCAGAGTTCCACCCCAACACGCACTATTTTGGTGTACTTTTTGTGCACACTCTAAAAATAATTAAATAAATTCAATTCCACAGCCTGCTCTGTCATATTTATTATTTGAACACTCGTTACGAAAATTATTAGCAACACAAATATCTGCATTCTATTCTATTCTACTAGTTTTGATATTTACAATACCTTTTTTAAGAATAAATATTGTTTGCCTAAGGAATCATAAGAAAATCTTCAAATGCCTTGTTTTCAATGGTGTATATATTGTTTATAATCTAAATCTTTATATTACATCAAACATTTGGACAGGTTTTAAACAGTTCAGAACAGTTTTTTCCTATCGATTGGGAATGGTTTAGTTAAAGATAATTAGTGAATCCGGTGTTTATTATCGATCTCATTTCCATACCCAACGAGTATGTTTAAAACTTGCTGATTTTCAATATCGCGAATAAACACTTGGACCTTGATTTTTAAATATTTTACAGTATCTTCTATTGTTTATTAAAACGAGTTGAATAATGTTTTAGCAAGGTACTCTATATAAGTTCACTGTTCAAAATTATTCACTTTTATTAAATTAATAATGCAGTTGACAAAATGGTATACATTGAAACTTTCAGAAACTAATCTTCGCAATAATTAGGGGAGTGTGGAATGCCACAAGGTTCCATAGTAGGAGCCCTCATTCTTTACTATATTCATTAATAATATGATATATTGTTTGAATCATGTAAAAACATATTTTTATGCTAATGATGCACAATTGCTCTGCTCTTTCTCCTGCAATGATTAACATATGGCGGAAATTCTCGTAAATGACAACTTAAATAAATTAGTAATTTATTTGCATCCCCACTAGTTACAAATTAAAAAATCTACATATGGTAAGCACAAAGAGCGTTTGAAGCTATAATATAACCGCAGCTCTCAGATTTACCAAATTCTCAAAAACCTGGGTATTAGACTAGATACAGACTACGATTTAAAACTCGACGGAAATTAACAAAACGAAGAGGCTTGTTGCTTGTGTTTCATAGAATTCAATGATTTTAATCAATTTAAGACTTGATTTTTGTTTTCGCCCCATCACGAGGTCCTAGACTATATTCTAAACACATAAAAATGTAAAAAAAAATTTTTATGCACGACTTGCGAATTTAAAAAGAACTTCAGGCGAATGTTTTAATTACAAAAATTTCGTAAAAAACCATTCTCACACGTGAGTGAGCATCCAATATTTTTTACTACGTCAGAACGAAAATTTTTAATTGAAACAGACAAACGCACGCGGTTTTACTTTCTTTATCTATATTAATATGTTATGTCGTTTGTGCGTCCTAACCTTCGTTTTTACCGAATACTCTCGATTCATTTTACGATTTCACATTTTACGAGTTTACATGCAAAAATCGACCTTTTTCAAATTCGTCTCACATTAGAACGGCTTGAGATATTTTTGTTTGGACAAAAGTTTCGAGTTTACGAAAGATGTGTCTTTATTTTTTTGATTTAGATTGTTTTTGTACAAGGGCATTTTAAGGTTAAAAAAAATGTTAAAATTGTCAAAAAAGTTTCAAACAAATTGAGTCGTAAGTTGACCACAACTCGCTTATTTACGGACCGATTTTCAAAATTCAAAAAGCATCATACGCGGATAAAAAAATAAAAATTTTTGGCCATTTCAGTTTTGTATGACCTCGCGTGTTTTTAAAAGTTATAAGCGAAAAACGTTTCCGACAAAATTTCATTCGAAAACTAAAACGGCCATAATTTCTAAATTATAACAGATAAAAAAAAACTTATTTAAGAAAAACGTTCTTTTTATGACCCTATCACATAATGTTTAATAAAATTTATCATTTTTTAAAATTTTTTTTCAAGCAATTTTACATTGTTATACGAATACTTTAATTTTTATAACTCCGGAACCATATTACTTAAAAACACGAATAAAAAATCAAAATATTCGTAATTTTGCAAATTTTCAAATGGTTTAACTGTAGAGGATTCAATTTCACCAAAAAAAATCTTCGTATGCACGAACTTGATGACTCACACACACGTAACTGCGAGCGTTATGCGAACCAAACAGTCAATCTCACCTAAATAAACTTTGTTGTATTACGTTAAAGCGGTCGAGCCAATAAATCCGGTTCTAAATATTTTTTTAATAAATAATTTCTATTCGTACTACATATATCTTCTACATTAATATGTTATGTCGTTTGTGCGTCCTCACCTACTCTCGATTCGTTGCGATCGCACACCCGAATACTCTCGATTCATTTTACGAATTCACATGGAATACATACTCTGCATTCATATTGATGACTCAACTGATGAATGTTAATATAAGTGCTAATTATTGTTCATGACTGTCTGCTCTTTAGAAGCTAATTTATTTTTGTGATTTAACGCATGCGTAGCATGCTGGCTTTGTCTAGTTTTGAATATGATGTGTTGTTTGGATCCCAGGTATCGTAGTTAACGAAAATAGTTTAATAATGAAAGAGACATTTAACTTACAATGTACTTTTACACACAATGATTAAAATGAATGCAAAATGAGCAATTGTCAAAATGTATTGCATCATAACCTTATATTAATATTACTCTAAAAATTTTTAACTAACATTAATACAATTACAATTAATACAATTTTTACAAAAAATGGAATCAAAGATTTACAAGGGTGACGTTTATAATCTGCTACGCTAACTACTTACAAACAATAACAAAATTAAACATACCTCTGATACGACTCTCTTATATTCGAAGATCTGTCAGCGTATGAAGTATTTTTCGATTTACAGGGACAATTGCCACCTAATAACTTATATTGTAATTTAAAACAAAATAAAAATAGTAATACAAACCTTCAGATACTGATTTGAATCGACAACAAATAAAAATTGAACCCAACAAGAACCAAAGAAATATTGTACACAATAATGCCATTAGAATTAAATTGTTTCGTTGTTTTGTTGACTGCTGCAAATTATTAATACAATTTTCATATAAATAAAGGAAATTAAATTACTTGGTTAGTTTCAAACTTTTCTACATTCGTTTCTGCCAACACTGTACTCGAGAGATATTTGTTATGTGCATTGACGTTCATCCCTAAAAGTAAATTTTTTGTTGTGTTATTTTGTTTCGTTTATACATCTTTTTTATATCAGGTAATGTTTCTAATGGATCGATTAAAAACATAATTTTCTTTATTAAATTGCATTTGTTTTTTAATTTATATTGCGATGAATTACGCAATATTTTTATAAAGTAAATATTTAAATTATTTAGCGATGAGAATAATCTTTTCCTCATCTCAGATGTCGTAGGTCACTCAATTAAAAAATATAAATAAAGGAAACTATAATGTTAAATAAATGTGTAACCATTGAGTAAATAGTTCTTTAAGAGGCGCAACCTAATGTTAAATATTGTACCTTATGGAAAACTCCCACCTTTCATAAAAAATGAAACTGTACTTCGGCGACGCCAGCTTATAAAACGCGAACTACAAATTCCACCGTCGTAAAACTGCATTTAGCCTTAATAAAATGTTATCAGCAACGGAATCAGGTTTTGATGATTTATCGCCAGCCAGTCTACGTTGTAAATAAATGCAATGATTGTAAATACTAATTTTTATTATAAAAGTAGACTAGAAAATTAACAATTAAAATAATTCATCAAATATTTTTACAACCGGTGTCCTTATAAACTGATTAACACAAGTTATAACATCATATGATACGTTATCATACAAACAACGTCGTTTCTTAAGTAAATCGAAGTTCAAAGAAAAGAGTGAAGCTATTTGAAAATCCCTATTTTTTGAAAATCAACTAATTTTGAGATCATATCTCGAAGTGCAATTATAAAACAATAAAAATTTTATATTATTCTTAAAAGTTTGCATAAAACTAAACTTATATGTAAAACAAATTTATTTCAAAATTTGTTAAATCTGCAGCACATTGAAAATAAGTTAAATTTTATAAAATTATCCGAAAACTAGTTACAATCTTCTCCTGAACGATCTAAACATTTGTATATATTTTTTTTGAAAATAGGAATTTTAAGTAAAACACGACCAAGTTGAGGTCAATCGGTTATATACACTCAGAACATTAAATTAAATACAACTTATGATAAAAACATAATTTTTATGTATTTCCATGTAATTGTGGTTATTATTTACATAAACAAATTATTTGCTTCTGACTCAGTTGGAAAAGATTAATCTGCTGAGTTTTTCTTTTGAATCGAGAAGAACTTTGCAAAATTCTAAGAGGAAACAAATAACATAAATTCACTGACAAAAGATATGTTGAGTCAATTGTATTTAATTTTAAATATTCTTTTTAAAATTGTAATTCTCATTAATTACACACAACTTTTAGTACTTGTAATCAAACAACAAATAAGTTGTTAATGGCTTATTACATTTGTTTTGTATGTTTGTTTTTGTGCAAAAAACTTACAGTTGGATAAGTTAAAAATCATAAATTATATGCGATCAATTTTTAAACGGAATATAGTTAATAAAACACGCGACGAATGTATGTGAATCACTTCAAACAAGTGCATAATTCTTTATCTTATCAATTTGAAATTAAAAAAAACTATAGGAAGATAGATTAATACACACAACTATTTCAGTAGTAATATTAATTTGCTTTATAAGTACCTTCTTTCTCAAGTTTTGCCGGCTCTGCATTTTTATGTAATTAATTTGTTTTATTGTTTATAATTATTTCTGACCTTAAAAAATTAACTTATTTTCTAAAGCGTCAATATCTACAAGAGCAACAACAATGTTCCTACAATTTTTTTGCCACTCGCTGGCAGAAATTAAAAAAAATGTTTGTCTTTGTTCTTCTTAGTATTGTTTTTGCATTTCACGTATTTGCACTTAGCCATTATCACAACAAATCACAATAACTTCCAGACACACGCACAAACTCGGAGCGGTTCAACGGTGACAGTAATTCATCGAACGTAAGAAAGCACTAAAAATATTTCGCTGAAAATTTACGGTGGAATCATCTACAAATTGGTGAAACTGTACGTTACATTTTCTCCATATGCGTTGCGAACTTTAGTTTTAAAATAACCGACTGTTTGTTTTATTGTAAATGAAGATCGTCGATGTTTTGTTGTTCTCGTAGATTCTTTAGCCAAATTCGTTGAGTGCACTAATTTTTAACTTATCGTAGAACTTTTGATCGATCAATTTTGTATTACTTAATTTAAACAGCCGAAGCTTAATACCTACTTAATTTGCACGTTTAACTAAAATAATTTAACGTTGAACGTAATTCTCAAGACTCTGTCAAATTTAACGCTCAAACTCGGATTTATTAAAACTGAATGCATAATCTTCAACCGCCGGTCATAACATGCTCTTCCCTCTTCTCCCTTTACACCACTTCAACATCCAGTATTATCTTTTTTAAAATGTTTTTATCTCACTTATAGTTCACTTACTTATATTTCAACACATAAGGATTCTCTGTAACTTTTCACATTTAAGTTTCGTTTCACTCGTACACTTTTAACCTTCATAAACTTAATGCAATTGTCATCTCTTTGCACGCAAAGCACTTTCTGTTTCGAGAATACTTCAATAGATAACACTTTTTTTACACTCAAACTTGCATTCTTTCAATTACTGCTATAAACAAAACTTATTTACTAAACATTTTTTTTTGCTTCTTTAATTAAACGGAAAATATTTATTTATGCACAAACTAAATAATTTTATAAAGAAAAATATAGATTGGCTTTTTAGAAATTCTAAACCTAAATAAATTTAATTTTACACTTTATTTAAATGGAAACTTTTATTATAAATATTTCATGAAGAAAATTGATTTTATACATTGAGGAAAAAAATACAGGGATTGCTTTTTTATGATACCAAAATATGTTTGATGGAAACAGAGAAATGATATACTACCCACTACAACCGTACATCATTTCTCTGATTGGAATCATAATTGAAATCCCTAACAACCAACTCGAAACACTTGACATCGTGCAGTGTTACTTGATTATTTAAGAACATGCGTCAATTATTATCTATATTGTAGACATTTATACATTTAAAATTTATAAGTGGTAAATTAATTTTGCCTTTAGTGCCGTTTATTTCTGTTAAAAGGATTATGAACTGCAAACCCTTTTTGTTTTGGGGTGGCAGTACAGTAAAACATTTTTTAACTTACACTTGGTCGTATTTTGTTGATAATGAAATAAATGAATGGCTGTTCAGGATTATTAAACTTTAATTCTGTATTATGGTATTATAGTTATTATTAGTACTGTTTATAATATTTAATAATTTTTGAGATACTATTAATGGTTATTAAAAAGCAAATAATATCAATTTTTGTTTTTTTTCAGAATAAAATTTCTCAAAATATTATTTTTATCACATACGTCTTTATTATTTTATATTTCAATATTTTTTAAAAAACGCGATTTTTAAATGTTAAAGGACTTCTTCAAAGTTTCAAATCCCTCACAACTGCCAGTTTTTGAGAAGTTTTACTGTATTAACATTTTACGATTTTACCTATACCTATTTTACACAAACAAACACAAAAAGTGTTATTAAGAATTAAGTTTACCTTCCATTTTTGCTGTTTTAATTATCCTCAAAACTCCCCCAAACGCTGGATAGAATTTTTCTTCACACAACAGAGGAACAACGTATTCTTGCAACCACTCCACTAACCCACTATTGAATTCTTTCATTTCCGATTTATTAGCGTTTCGTTTACGCAAACAGAGCATCGAGTTGATGTAATATTTCACTAATATAAATTTGGATGCTTTCGATTCAGTACCAACAAACGTATGAGTTTTGAAAGGTACGGCTATAGCGGCCGGTTTTGTTTTTGAATCAGTGAATGGTAACGGTATTTCCACGGAGTTTGATCCTTAAAAAAATGCGAAATAACATTTTAATTTTTTTAAATTACTTTACCTGGTTTTTCTACCATGGCTATAAGACTACACGGATCTGCAGTGCTTCTTCTTCGCAGAGTTAAGGATTTAATAGTAAGTGGGTTGTCTGGAAAACATGAAACATGAGTTTTAGAAGAAAAGTGAAATATATAAATTATACAAGAAAATGTATGTCATTATGCTGAAATTTTACAAATGTGTTAAACATTTCATTTGGAAAACTTTTTTGGTATTTTGAAAAATAAACCAACTTTTAGATTTTTTGGAAAACATTAAAATTAAAGAAAATTAAAATAAAGCATTTCCCGTGACCAATATTCAGCTTGATTTGATCACAAATTTTGTATAAAGCTCTTAATGAAAAAATCATTCATGTGGACTTATTGTGTATCTTTCTTTTTCCTCTTTTAAACAATGTTCATATAATTCAATATCTTCAACGTCCGAAAAATCAGTGTTATGTATTTTTGTGAAATGTAATCTTTATCTGAGTTTTTATTTACATATCATCGGCACTTTGTTAGGGTAACGAGTTCTACGTAAAGTAAGTAGGCTTCAGGGAAGCGATTCTGCCCACGCGTAGTACGGGAAGGGGGTCGTGTTCTAACCTTAATTCTAACCAAACTTTATGTTTCTATGCCCATTACTCTAAAACTAACAATGCGTTTTAAAGTCAAAACGCTTAAGATGTTAAGCTATAAAACTGTAGTGAATAGGATTTTATATCCGCATTCTCTCACTGATTTCCCAGTCTGTTTCAAGAATGCTGAGGGGACAAAAACTTGAAATTGACTTGGTGAATAATATTTATAAAAAAGATACGACGAAAGTGAAACATGTAAGCGAACGTATCATATGAGTTAAAGTCTCATGGAATGTAGTCGAAATTGATGAGACTAAAATACACTGCCAAACACAAAAACCGAGGCCGCCCCGTAATTTGAAGTTATTTTAGAAATGTTTAACTTCTTACGAAGTACTTACTAACAATCAGTTAGTCAGCGTTGACTAACTGATTGTTTGCATAAAAAGTTTTTGTTCAAAGTTTATTTGAAAGTAATTGTTACGGTTTTATTTTCTGAAAGTAGGATGTGTGTTGCGAGCAGTATTAAAACGTGTGGCGCGAGAAATATGTTACGACGAAAGTCGTATTTGGCGCGCATTTTGCTAAGTTTTCTATTGGTGGAAAATGAAATTTGGCTAAGATTCCTAGACGAACAGCGGACATCTTTTTCTTCCGTACGAGTGGTTTAGCGTGCATCTTGAAATTGAAATTTACACAAAAATCATTAATGTGTGATTTAAGATTTCCAATGCAAATTATTTGTTAAGTTAAAATCCGGCGAAATTTACTGTGAGTACACCTTGCTTTTCTTTTTTTTCTGTTTATATTAATCCCAATTGCCACGTGAAATCCTTTTAGCACGTTGCTTGATCTTATGATTTCGCTGTGTGTTATACCTGGATAACTCCTGAGGGTGCTGGAGTGGCTGATTAAGAACCTTCCCTATCAATTAAAGACCACGCCACGGTTTCGCATTAGTTAAGCTGCAGACAACCGGTGGATATTACGTCTAATCGGGGTTGGTTATGCTTTATAACTTCATCGAGGGAGCCTATAGCCTTCCGTTCTTCTTCGCACACCTCCCTAAGAGGAATCCTGGGGTTACCTAACTTCCCGAACTGTCGATATCGTCGCTAGCAGGAAACTCTCATTCTCGGAACTGCATCCTGCAGATTACAGCTAAGTTTTATTATTTAAGTAAGTTATTTAGTGATAATCCATATAAAGCTCAAATACATATGACATGAAACGGCTTGATCTCTAGTGTTTAAGTAAATCTTTATTTGGTGTACTCTCCACAACCGAAAGTTTTTTTAACCATCTCAATACGGGCTCGGGCGCTTTACTTAGAGCGGTTAACGCAAAAACAAAAGGCTTTTTAGGTTTGCGGGAGGTACTTACCCCTTTAATCTTAGTTTAAGTTAGTTTAAATTGCCGTGTATAAGTAATATGTGTACGGAGAGCCTTCTTAGTAGCCAATCCTCAATTGGGACGTTAACATTAAATTTGGTGTAACTAAAGCTTACCTGAAATCCGGCACATTATTGCAAGCGAAGCTACTGCTAACGTACGTAAATATATGCGACAGTCTCTCTATTTCTGTCACATTCACTTATTACTTTAAGATGTGTTTGTTGTTTTATTGAATTGTCTGTCTTTCTCTTTTGTTGTGCCTGATCTAGCGTATTAGGCTTTAAGTAAAACCTGTTGATCTTCTGTTGATCGATTTTATTTCTTTCTTTTACCCAGCAGGTGACGCCTTGTTCGACAGCAGTTTAATTTATTAGAACTCTTTAGGGACCTCCGCGACTCTTCGACAAAACCGGACGCTGCAGCTCCAACTATTATAAATCCTTTATCCTCTACGAACTTAGTGTGCTACATGGATCCGTATTTCCTTTTGTTGTTTTTTTTTGTTTTAGGTCGTTCCTCGTTTAAAGATTTCAGTGGCGACAATTTTTTCCTCTGGCAGCGATAACAATTTGCACACTACAAGGCATGCTTTTAATTAGATTTTGGAACACATTCTAGAGAAGATTGTCGTATTCCTGTACCAGTATGTTGCCAAGCTCTCTAACATTTTTGGGGCGCGTACATGTATTGGTAAACGTTTTCTTATCTCATTGCAAACATGTTTAATTGAATTCAAATTTGGACTGCGTACAAACAACTCAAGATACTTAGTAACTACCCGGGCAGAATAGGGCGTGCGTTATCATGCATAAATGTTGTGCCGTCGCGGAGAATAGCCATGAACCTTAAATGATGGCCTTCTAGAACCTTCCATTGTCTATAAAAACTAACTCCGTGTAAGTGTCAAAATATGTGCCTTTTCATGTCACAACTGATCGTCCACTAAATGGAAATCGCTTGAACATATCCCTCGTCTTGTCGTCGCCACATTCTTACTCCTCTATCTAAACCAGTAATCCAGAATTGCTATTAATCAAAAACAATACTTGATTCTAATCTGAGATAGTCCAAGGTAAGTGTTCTCATGCAAAATTTAACTTAGCAATTTGGTGCTCACGTGAAAACGGAGATCCAGTAGTCTACATGGTGAACATAATGGAGCAGCAATAAATCACCTTTTATCTGTCCACTGACTTACGTTTACATTTCTCACTTCTTGTAAAACGAACGACAACGGCAACAGAAGTAAATTGTTACATATTTTGTGTGGTGTAAAGCAGTCTTTTTTTGAAGTCCTTCAAATACTGATCAGCCAATAGCGAAGTAGCCGTAAGCTGTGCACGTGATTGTACAACTTCGTAGGTTAGTGATTGTTGCTATAGTAGAAGACAATAGGGTTTCTCCAAAAATATCTACTACAGTATTAGAACAGACATTAAGTATGAGTAGGAAAGCATAGAAGTTACAATAGATGGAGAAAAGCTATCTAACTAAAAACGCTAGAAAAGCGATACGTAAGCTACATCAAGCAACCCAAAAACTGGAATGAAAATGAATTATGACAAAATCAAAATGATGATAAGATGATAAGTTTCTGTAGAGATAACCAACGAGAAAAAGTCTAGATCTGACCGCTTTTAAAAAATTAGAAGAAACCGAAATTCAGAGCGTTTAAAAATAAAAACCTTCAACTAATGCATTCTCGCCGCCATGAAGTAATGGAGCAGGATTACTAACTCTAATCAAAGCGGCAGCCAAAAAAATGCTTAAAGTTATGAAATAGAGTGAGAAATGAGAAAATTCCGAGAAGAACGGGAGTTGAAGAAGTTATAACTCAGATTCCAACAAAAACTGAATTGAGCCGGGCATTATACAACGTTAAAAAACGGCAGGCAGACAAAAGACAAAAACATAGGGAGGTGGTGATAGTGGAGTTAACGATGGGAATCCACAACGGTAAAAGATCAAATCCATGGTAGCCATTGAAATTGTTCGGATTCTTAGTGATTTCCATTCTCTCTCTGATTTTCCTTTCTTTGAAAAAGAAAGAAAATTTGGCAATTAACGGAATTATCAAATTTATTTTGTGACGCTCAGCCACGCCAGATTTGGAAGCGTGTTTTAATCT
Organism: Abscondita cerata; assembly: GCA_030710515.1. Lineage (NCBI taxonomy): Eukaryota > Metazoa > Arthropoda > Insecta > Coleoptera > Lampyridae > Abscondita > Abscondita cerata. Next base: position 49,997 of record JALBCR010001771.1, on the reverse strand, counting down.
AACACAACGTTGATGTTCAGAAATACGAGTACTAATAGAGCAACCAGTTGCGAAAAAGCTTGCCTATTCAATCAGTAACCTTGTGAATGCAATTCCAAATTGAGATTGTCGGGTTGGCATATAGAAAATGTTCGACAAACTAGAGATTCACCAACAGACCTTTTTGAGCAGGATGATGGTGTAGAGCGCCATGTAAGTATCTGTCAGTATGAGTGAGTTTGCGATACACCGGGTGCGACAAGTACGTCAAGGAAAGGGAGACAATAATTTTCTTCAATTTTCATTTTATTATTGAGATGGTCAAGAAACGTATCTAAAGAAGGCGACCATGAGGCCAATTGATGAAAGTATCATCAACATACTTAAACCATACTTTCAGTTTCAATGTTGTAGTTTTTAAGGCAATGGTTTCAAAGGCTTCCATAAAAATGTTGCCGACAACAGAAGATAAAGGGGATCCTATAGCAGCACTCGAAACCTGTAGGTAAAAGTTATTACGGGATTGAAAATAAGTGGAAGAAAGACGCTTTTGTATGAGCGGTATCAATCCTACATGTTGTTACCATGTTAAAATAATACATAAATAAATCTGAATTTGAATCGGGAACTTTTGTAAATAATGAAGTAACATCAAAACTAACAAGGAGATCATCAAAATTTACCTTCAAATCATCTAAACTTTGAATGAAATACTGAGAGTTTAAAAAGTGTGAAGATGTTTTACTTACAAATTCGTTAAGGATTTCTGATAGAAATGTAAGTAGGAGATTGAATTTACTAACAATTGGCCAAAGATATAAACCTTGTTTGTGAATTTTAAAAAGACCATATAGACGAGAAGGTTTGGAAGTAAAAGGAACAAGCCGTCGCTGCGTCTCAAGAGGCAGATTAGAAGATTTGATAATTTGAATAACTCGCGTTCGATCCTATGAGTATGGTCACGTGGTAAAGGTCTATAAGTATCTTTGGATAACATGGAATTAAACTTATCAACATTCTGGAAAAAACAGCTTTACAAGATTTTCAAAAGAATATCGACAAAACTATTCTTCCAGCGGATAAAGGTAACGCTACCGACATCCTGGATACAGCCACCTATGTTGATAATTTTAATTCCATGTTATTCTCTCTCTCTTCTCAAGGTGTATATCGTATTCCTTGATTATGTGGTTTAGTGTACATAAGTGAAACTGATCGCTCTATTAGTACACGTATTTTGGAACATCACCGTTGTGTTAGGTTAAAACACGGTTCCAAGTCTACCGTGGCTGAGCATCATTTCGATACTGGTCACAAAATAAATTCTGATAATTCCGCTTTGATTGCCAAATCTTCTTTCTTTTTTAATAGGAAAGTCAGGAGTATAGAAATCAGTAAGCAACCGAATTATTTCAATCGCGACCGTGCTTTCTAACTTTCACCGTTGTGGATTGCTATTGTATACTTCAGCTCCTCCCCTATTTTGAACAAATCAAGCATCGAGGTTAACGACACGTAACGCTTTCTCTTCTTTATATACGGAGATATTTCCCTAATTACACAGACTTCTTTTGTCTAGATTCTGGCTTGTCACAAAATAATTATCTGACTTTCAGTTGTCTACCTTTGTTTCAATTTTGTCGTCCTCTTACAAAACGTTTGTAACTACGGTTCCCTTTTCGACACGGTCCAATCCCGGAAAACGTTTTTGTTTTAATGATGATAATTGTCTCTATTTCTCAAATCGTCAATAAGTATTCATATTGTTACTTGCAGTAGCACTGCCTCAAATTGTTAAGGTTATGGTGGGAGGTGCACTACAGTTTTGCAACTAAATCAGCTTTAAGAGGAACTTACATTACTTAAAATGATCCCCCACCACTAACCTTTACCTGAAATTTGATATCTCTTGTTTTAGTAGTTTATGTGGATGAGTTACAACATCTCCTCTTGGAGGAGCCATATCGGTTCTATTTGTAACAATTCTGTTAAAAAGAACTTAACAAATAGAGTATAAACGAATAGTGTTATTGTAGTAAATACACTTTTGTTTCTAAGAAACCACTAAGACTACTGAAATAGAAACTGAAATATTACTTGATGGACAACTTCTTGTAGCCCAACTTTTTCCATTCGTTTTCAAGTAATCCTTAAGTTCATCAAACAGTTTATACAGTATTTCCATGCTCGAATAATTAATATAACCAGCATAGTACGAGTCTCTAGCAGTAGGTAAAACAAATCTCTGTAAATAACCACCTAGAAAATGTTGTAACTATATATTGACAATGTTTATGATTGAAATACCTAATAAATCTGTTAAAGCTAGTAACATAATACGTTTTATTCTTCCATTAGTGTGATTTCTAGTTACATCTATAAGTAATCGATAATAATCCACAAGATCAACAACAAACGAGTTATCTTTGACTATAAGAATTTCTTTAAAAACTAACAAATTTTCGAATATCATTCTTGAAGACAAAAGAGTTAGGGAATCCCAATCCCAACATTCTCTTTCAATGTCTATCGTAGAAAACAGTACAGTTCCTACGGTTAATTCGTGCGGGTAAGCGTAAGTATGTAAATTATGACATGTTAGTATAAAAATATTTTCAATATTGTTATTAATGTCATTATAGGTGTGACAAATGTAGTGTGTGTCATGACAAATTCGCTCAGCTAACTAACTGCGATCATTAAATGATGTCCATACGATACTACTTTCCGCCGTTGATATCAAATGTTTAGTCTGTCATTAAAATTAGCTAAAAGTAAATGTCAAATAATGGCAAACATAATGTCAAATGGCTCACTGTGTGTTTACTGTTTAGCAAATTTACCTGTTGGGTTTTTATTAGTTTTTTTCTCAATTACTGGATTAAAAAATATTTCTTAAGCCTCATTGTTTGGAACGGTTTTGTAAAAGGTATGTCTACAATATTGATAAAACATTACCGTTCTTAATTAAATTAAAATTTATAGGTTACTGTACGTTAATCGTTAAAAGAAAGGGTGTAGTTCGGTTTCGCGCATTAGGGGGTAAACGGTGATAATTGGTAGTTTACCGTTATTAAAATTTCTTTCTTTAAAAAAATTGCATTCATATTAACAATTTCAAAAACAAACAAACGCGTAAATTTTGTTTTAATCAATTTAAGTTGTTTTCATGTAATCGGGGGTAAACAGTGTTAGTTGGTAGGTTACAGTTATTACAATTTCTTTCTTTAAAATGATTAAATTCATAATAACAATTTTAAAACAATGTCTTTCTTATCTACTTTGAATGTGGGAAAAAGTTGCGCATAAAGTGGGCACCATACCCAACTACATCCAGAAAAAAACTAATTTATTTTGGAAACTTACTTCCGAAATGGTCAACGCAACCGTGATGCAGACTGGATGTATTCTGTTGCATTGTGTATCGATGAAAATGCCAACCAATTTCCTAATCAGGAATTTGATGTTGATAACCTTAGTAGACATGTGAGATTGGATTATTAGTAAAGGACTATGGCCCCCTCGGTCACCTGACCTGACCGTAAACCTTTTATTTTTTATTGGGGTACTTGAAAAATACTGTGTACGAAACACGGCTTTATACTCTGGATAAATCGAAAGATGCAATCACCGATTCATAACATAACTCCGCAGCTGTTACAAAATGTTTATGAGAATATGAAGAGAAGAATTAATGCATGTGTAAATAAGAACGATGGTCATATTGAACATGTCATATAATGTTATAATTAAAATTTGTATGTTATACCGGGTGATTCAGCTAACCTGTTCATTAGAAGTTTATGGACTTCCCGTTGAAATATTTGTTTAAAATTTGGAATAGGGGATTGCTCAAAAGTTCTATTTAATTAAAATATTTCGGCTGTTCTAGCACTTCCGGTTACACTGGAAGTTGCTACCTTTCTTATTTTAAATGGATGATATATTTTTTTTATATATTTGGATTATATGCTAAAATCTGAGTTACTTTTATGTAACACAACCTACATAAAAAATCAATAGTTTTTGAGATATTCTCATTTTTTTGAGAAAAATTGGTTTTGTAGTATTGTTTTCAAACGCTTGTCAATGATTGAAAAAGAAAGTTATAGTAACAAAATTTGGGTTATACTTAGGAGGACTGTTAAGTTTTTAAATGATGTATAATTTGACGTCTCATTATTTACAGGGTGTTCAAAATGTTTGGCTAAATCTGATTAACTTCAACTGCCCAAAAGTCAATTTTTTTAAATAGAACACCCTGTATCTTGTTGCTTTATGTGATGGAGAATTAAGTGGTCTTTCAATCTTTATAAGGGTTTCCTATACCTATCTGTTACCATTTTCCTGCTATCGATGTATTTACATTCGACACACAATAATTCTCTATTTTATTAAATAATTTCTGACTAGTGGCCTGTGGAAATTAAAACAATGTGCCTTATTTATCAAACTAGTAAACGTCGACGTGACACATTATACACGATATGGAAATCCACCAAGAATATTCGAATGAAGACATACTAAATTTATTTTTTATTCATTGAGAATGTTACAAGATTATTGAAAGAACTTGCCGTTTGCTTAACGAGAGGTATCTACATTTATGGCCTCTAAATAAAATACACAAAAAAAATATATCATTCCATTTAAAATAAGAAAGTTGGTAGCCACTTCCGGTGTAACCGGAAGTGCTTGAAGAGCTCAAATATTTTAATTAAATAGAACTTTTGAGTAATCCCCATTCCAAATTTTTAAACAAATATTTCAACGAAAAGTCTATAAACTTCTAATGAACGGGTTAGCTGAATCACCCTGTATATCTTCACAAGTTCTATTTAATAAAAGTTTTATAATTTGTCATTTTTAATTAACCTTAAATCAAATTATAAATAATTAACAGGTTGTGGACCTAACTTCAGTAGGAATTATAAAGACAATGGAAGCAAATATAGATAAATTGGGAATTAAATGTAATTTGTTTTTGACATTATCAAATGATCTCCCGTATTAGAGTTTGAACAATTACTGTTTTTTTTTACTTTCAAGACAATCTAACTCTTAAATACCTTACCAATGACAAAGCTCCAATTTGTAAGTCAAAATCAATCAAATGCTGATTATACTGACAAAAGTTGCTTGCTTGTCTTGTCAGTGTAATCACTTGCTTCTGCTTTCACAATTTTTGGATTGTTTTACCAAATACAACTCATGATCTGAATCTTTTGGATATTTTTGTCAGTCAGCTTGACTCGTAGCTATTGCTTAAAGCACTCATGGCGGTTTGCTTCCAACAGCTACTCGTAATCTGACTGACAAAAATTCCGGCAAGATTCCTACCACTCATTGTATTATAAGTGAGAATACAATTCTTTGACACATTCACTTTTTCTAATAATAATTTTGGCTGCTACCCAGTGCAATAATAATTATTTAACAAACGAGTGTATTAATAAGGGATATTAACAATCGAGGTATTAATGTTTGAGATTGTTAATCGTCCTTTAATTCACGAGTTATTTACATAACTTTTCCGTCGATAATACTTTGTAATTTTAATAAAATTATATTTTAATAATTCTAGAGAAGGTATTTGTGAACTCACCATAATTTGTGAAATAAATAACATAACCTAACTTTGTAGTTTCTACTATGGCGTTTAGGGTGTATTACTCTAGACGCCGGGTTGAACCAGGGAAAGAATTCACATTCGGATCGGTTTAGCAGCGTTTATTATTAGACATAGCGTGATCGAGCTATACTAATTATAATTATGAATGGGAACGTTGTAGGTCAGCACATAGTAATTTGCGTACTATACGCGGTGTGGGGTCACCTGATATCGTGGTATTATATATCGCGCTGAAGACCGCGGCCAGGAATGAATTGGACCGATGGATTTGAACTTCGGCCGGTCTTCACCTGGTGCTGGTGCTGTGACAACTTGGTTGGTTCTTGACTTGTTGGCTTCTCGACTGCCCTCATTATTCGGTTATAACTGCACTGGTCTGAACTGAGCTCGTAAATCAAAATAATGATGCACCTACAAAGACCACACTAGAAGTGGTTGACAATGTTTTATAAGTCATGGACCAAACCCAAGCTGATCTCTACGTTGGCTGTAATAACTTTCTATAATGACTTGTCACATCATACCAAAGAAAAATATTAATTTATATCCTTATCGTGCAAGCGGCATTACTTTTATTTGATTTGCTTTTCCAGCCTTACTTTTAGAATTTAACTTTAGAACAATGGGTAAACAATATTGAAGAACTGTGTGAGAGAATAGTTTGTAACATTGATGAGCTGAACACCCTTAAATGTTATTAAACGTTATCATCCGAATGTTGCGTATAGTGTAAAAATGTCTCGAAGTGTGAACAAATTCAGCATTTAACTGTAAATTAATGTCGATTTGTTATTATTAAAATATGCTTTGCTACAAATTACGACAGACGTTTTATTTACGTTTTCATGTTGAACTTCATTAAAAGATATTGGCGAAATGTCAACTTGATTTACCGATATGCATGTTTAGTTGCCTACACCAAAATCGTTTATTAATAGGAAATGTTTATTAATAGGGGTCATTAACGATCAATTTTGTTTGCATTAATGTAAGCCATAAACGCACGGTCGAAGGAAAAACAATTTCTTACATCGTGGACATTAGGAAAACTAGCCATCTGATCCCCTAGATTTAAACCCACTTGGATTGGTGAACTTTACAATAAACTTCAGCCGAGTCAAACATTTGTCACAATCACAGCCCATAATGTTTTACTCAAAAATTCATAAATTTCAAACATCGAGAAGTACAATCCCCTTCCTCTGATCTTTTTAATACGAAAACTATACGTTCTCAATTGCACAAAGACGAGTAATTAGTAACTGATTAATTGTTTGATTTCTGTTCCACTGTGTATTTCCAAGTAAAATGATTCTAGAAACTTCGGCCATCGTTGGTAAAGTAAGAATGATTTTTCTAGTACGGGACCGAATGCACACGACTTATCTCTTTTGTCCAGTGGCGTAGAACTGTGTTAAAACTTTCAGTAGACTGACAATTTTAATCTCCTGTTATTAAATTACTGATGGACAAAATTAGCGCATCATTATAAATTCTTGAATGTTAGCTTAGATAAGCACTTTAGCATCATTATTTTGAACAAGATGGTACTGGCGTGGTCTGATTTTCCTACTTTTTTCTAATTTGTCGTCAAATCTTTCAAAATGAGTTCACATTGAAATACTTTCAGCGAGAAATTTCACTGAGCATGATGCAGTAAAATTGTCACTTTGAAGAAGAACGGTATATCCCGCACGATATTGCCCGAAGGATGAGTATTCATCATACCACCATTTGTCGATGTCTCCATCGGTTTAGGTACCGTAGGCGACCAAGTTCCACCAACAAAGTGGAAGATCTTTTTGTATCCTTGCAAACTTTGAAACATCGATTCCTCACAGGAAATGAGATAAAAAATCGACTTCAAAATGTTGCGATATCTTCCAGAATAACAAGAATTGAATCTAGATTGAGTGCAAAACACCCCGCAAAACGTACTCTTTTTACCGTAGCTCACAAGTTAGCTAGGCCTCAGTTTGCTTCTCTTGTTTACTGATAAAGCAAGAGTTGTCTTAAAATCTTTCAATGCGAAAGAGCTGGTGAAAGGTACAGCGAAGCACGTATGGTTCCCCAAGTGGCTTTTCATGGTGTCTCAATAATGTTTTGGGGTGGCATTTTTATGGAGGTCCGTACAGATTTTGCAGTAATTTGATGTAGAGTGTTACCATCTTAGATGTACTTTCACGATATTATTTGGTTTACGAAGGATAATGCCGAATATGTGGACGGAGTTTGTATTCAACGTTAGTATGCCCAGCACGTAGTCCTGACCTCTACGTTGTTGAATATGTTAACATCATCTCAAAGGACGTGACGTATTCGACACAAAATCCTGCTGCTTACAGCTTTTCTAAATTGGAAAACTTAGTTCTTTACGAAGTGCAGAATATTACCCAAGAATTCATCACAAACCACACTCTAGGAAGTTTGAGGGCTGTTATTAGAGGAAGAAGCGGTAACACACGATATTAAAACTGTTAAAATTTTAATCTTTGTTATTTATTGTAACTATTTATCACTGATCTGAATAACTAGCGATTAATTTGATATCTTTGTTTCCATAAAAATGTTTGGCATTATGGAAAAATAAACTCTTCATTTTATCTTCAATAAATAAAATTAATTTTGAGTTTCATTTAAATTTCTTTGAAATTTGTAGGTGGTACGCTAATTTTGTTTATCAAATTCAATTTATTATAAAACTAAATTAAATCATTAGCGTTATTATTACAAGAAATTACTGGTTTAAAATTCACTCTGAAATGTTTACTTTGTATTTACGAAAGTAATAATACTTGTTCTTTACAACCGAAGAAAAAGCTTTCAACTTTGTGGTATGAGTAGTTTTAACCGAATGGAGTAAATGTGTTGCGCGTAATGGTGTTTACATGTGCATAAAAAATAATGTATTATCTCAGTGGTCATTCTTTACTTTAATTTTTTTCTTGCATTAAATAAACACTTGCTTGTTTTAACCACACACCAAATAATTCAATATGCATCATTCTAGTTACATAATTCAATCGTAAAACTAGAAAAGCTTTTAAATTAAGTTTGCTCAGAAATTTTAGTCAGAATCGTAAAGTTTATCAAGTTTTGCTAACAAAAACCTTATAGGTAGTCGAAAAAGTGCGAAAACATCGTTTTAACTGACATTTAACAAAATTATTGATAAGTTGTGAAACACATATTTGTTGTTTATGAATTGAAGACTTATAAACTTCTTTCCTTCGCAACGAGTATAACATTTTGTACGTATTTTAAAATTCTTTGAATTTATTGATTATTGTACCTATACATTAAACTTTGACATATATTATACTAAGCTACTCATAAATATTTATATCACTTAAAATGTATCATTTTTACAAATTTTCCGTTTATTGAAAATTGAGAAACATCACTTTTGAGACAAAATTTAAATATAGCTTTTTCAATTTTCTTTCCATTTATTCACAACAAGTGAATTTATAATTAGCATATATTTACATAATAGTACAGTTAAGGTTGTAATTTGAATTTTAATTGAAAACCAATTATATTATTTCTGACGGTGTAATGCAATAAAATTTTAATAAAATTATAAAACATAATATAATAAAAGTATAAAGTGAAATGGTTTTTAACATTTTTATACATAAAGTTAAAATTTGTTTACATAAAGCATATATCGAAAACATTATAATTATACTTATGGAATATTTAATAATTTGAGAAAAAGCAGAATAAATAAATAATAAACTTTAAAATAGTTTTATAAGAATTATGATTAAAAGTAAATGGAACGTTTGTTTCATGTTCTTCACATGTTGTAAATTATTTTCACTTTTTTTCAACGAATTAGAGTTTTCAGGTTATAATAAAAAATCAAACAATTGTTATTTTCAAAACTAGTAAGCAAAGTTTAATTACGAGTTTAGAAGTTCTAATAAAAGTTGAATGTAATTTAATTATACACATTTGTTTATCTTATTTTTGGATCTCACAAGTAATTGACAATCACATGACACTAACTATTTTAACAATATTTCCAGGAATAATATTTATTTATTTATTTAATCGTATGGTACATTTTAAATATTGTATTGTGATGTAAGTGTTATGTATGGTGCCCTAGAAGATCAGTATAAACCTGTACAGTGTGGTGACAAAACCGTGTGTAATTGTGGATTGGTTCGTCTTGCCAAAGCATTTGCTTCAAGGTTTAGAAAAACCAAGTGTGTAAACATTATAGAAGGTAAATAAGAACATAAAAGTGTTTTGTGAAATTGTGTTGTACATTTTTTCCTAATTATCCGGGAGGGTCTTGATGACCAGGTCCGGAAACCAAAGTGGTGATTCTCAGGAACAACTTGTTTTTCTTGTTGACCATGGAGTACTGTAAGGTACCGATCACCTTCCATATTTCATATTTGCGTTCGATCGTTTTGAAAGTGGGCATGTATGTACATCGTACATATCTACTAGCGGTAAAAAAATGTCAATTTTGTAGGTGGACATCTTCGGCAATTATTTATAAATAAATCAAAAAACGGACTGTTTTTTTGTACTTATTTTACGTAAGGAGAGTTTGTAGTCGTGTTACTTCATTATTTAAAACTTAAAATATATAAAAATTTAAACAATAATGCACTCGTCCTAGATTGTATTTGTACATTTTTATGTATCTGTCTGTATAATTTTTCGGGTTAGTAATTACAAATTTTCCAAAAGTTTTGAAAGTTTGATAATAATGAAACTTTTATCAGTACCTGCAAACTTTTTTAAAAATGTAAATTTTTCTGTTTCGAATAAACCAAGTTATGAACTGATAGTAAATAATTATTACCAAATCATACCTAGTAATTACATAACTTTGTTCTGATTAACAAAAACTTAGTATTGCTGTCTCTGTTGCCGTGTGAAATTCAAGTTTTTGTTAATTGAGACGAAGTTCTGTAATTAGGCAGGCGATTTGAGATTTTTATTTTTGCTACCACTTAGTTGGCTATAATTATCAAAGGATCGACTTATGTAACTGTTTAACACATGTGTTGACAAAGTTGCTTAATGCGTACGTGATCGTTAACACGAGTTGACACTAGGTGTCGCAGAACTTATTGTTCGTAATTAATAGATTTAATTTGTTAGTGATTATTTAGTATCAATTTATATATACAATTTGTTTTAGTTGAAATAGAAAAATTTGCATTTTTAAAAATGTTAGCGGGTACTGATAAAAGGTCCATTCTTGAATGATTCGGACCATCGGTAATTTTGGGTTTTTCGATTTCCGAATCATCATCAACCTCTTTCACGACATCTACGCCAGTATCTTCCCCAGGCTTCATCTTCCATAATAGAGAACACCAAAGCTTTGTCTGCCGGAAATAGGTTGGTGGTGAATTCAGAATCAACTTCTTCGTAAATTTCGAGGTTTTCAAATTCAACAATACTCTGCTCTTGCGCCCAGACTGCAAGAGAGACATTTTCACCCAAATCGTCATTCTGATGTAGTAAAATGTATTCACTAAGTGGCAGTTTAACTTTGGGTTACAAATTCTTTTTGGTGGAAAAATCCTGCATATTGAAAGCAGTTTTTGATCGTTTGACAAGTTACACCTATCATATTAGAGCGTCTAGTACTATTATTTTGGAATTTTGAATGTCGTTGCGTTGTTATAATATCCATTCTCTTATTTTACTATTAAATATAGGGTAAAATAGATTTAGAAACTTCCGTCGTCGTTGCAAAGAATATGAATTGTGAGAAACGTATGTCTTGAATTAATCTTTAAATGCTTAGTTTTGCCAGATTTGTTTATATTTGTTGTTTTCTGTTTTTATCATTATCTATATTAAATTGGTTACGTAACACTTTCTTTCAAAATTAAATTGCATCTAAACGGCGTGTGAATAGGTAAGTAAATAATACATAAAGTTATAAACTTTAAAATAATTTAAATAATACCTCAAATAAAATGCCATGTGAGCGCCATCTGTTAAAAATTCTTCTATACAACGGTGAAGCAATCTGTAGGAAAAGATGGTATAATCAAGATATCAGTTTAGTAAATAATAAATCATATGAATGTTATACAGAAATTAAACGCTGCTTGAGTATAGACAAAATATCAGTAGTTTTTTATTGTGCATCCTCAAAGACTTTATTAGGATCTGGTCCATGACTTGCATGATAGCTGTAACATTAGGTGGTAAGAAGTTCAATAAACTTTAAATTTTTTATTGCTGAATGTGCTGTGCAATTGTCTACCATCAAAAAAATTATTCTGTTTTTTCTTGTTAATTCCTAATTCTTATTTTCAAACTCAAATAAATCAGAGTTCATCCAAGCTTTTTTACTAGCCTCGAATTTTACGGGCAAATATCGCACATTTCTCAAACATCGGTGCCTTTAATTTTCCTATTGCTAGCAAGGTATATTTCCCGGTACCCGCCATATTTGCACAGACACAAATGATCAGCCTTTCCTTTGATAGCATTCAACCACTCCATTTTTCTTTCCAAAATTTCAGTGTTTTATCTGGAGTCAATTTATAGAATAAACTCACTTTGATCCCCTTTAAAAATATTTTTGGCCGAATAGCGTCAATAGGAACATTTTTCCAGAATTAATGTCATGGCGCCCTTTCAAGGGAGTTTTATTTTGCTTTATGTATCTTTGGTTCGATATTTGAACAAAAGTAAACCGTCCTTTACACCAAACATTTTTTTTTAATAAAAACTGAAAATAAAATGTTCTTAGGACAATTTTTACAATTTAATTTTCTTCTTCAGGCAGCGTTTCATTTAGTTGATTTCTCTGTGTTAATTTTTTTAATAATTGTGGGTCAATGGTGTTGATTATGGGGTTAGTGTCAGAAGAAGAAACAAATTCTAGCATTAATTCAGCAAGGAGTTGTATATATCTGATACAATCGATTTACAATAAAGATTAGAAAATTTTTTTTAATTTTTGTCATACCTGGGAATGAATTAGTTTCAATGGGATCAGTTTTTTTTAGAAAAAAAAAGTAGTTTTCAAAATAACTGTTTCACATTATTTATTATAAAGATATTTCTAATAGTCTAGGTACCCACCGACACAAAACATCCGTTATAAATAACCAGCTGTAACTTTTTGAGTGGCTTAATTACGTGTAGTCCGACAAGATGTTTCTATCGTTTTTCTCAAATATGGGGCGTATCCTCATAATCTCATCTAGAAAACGTCTTCCCTTATAATTTTAAAATTTGTTGATAACCCACTTTTAAAGAAAGTAATCACAAGAAAAAGTAGTAAAACGCGTAAAAAAATTTGTCCGACAAAAACTTTGGGCCGTTGAGGGTGTCCACCAACTCAAACATGTTAAAAAATGTATTAATAACTACCTCATTTTTTCAGGATTGGTTAAGTAAAAGATGCAAAATTCAAATATCGAATTGTCCGACAAAAAATATTTTCAGATTTTTCAGTCCGAGAAAAACGAAAGAAACATCTTGTCGGACTACACGTAATTAAGCAACTCAAAAACTTACAGCTGGTTATTTAAAAATGATACTTTATGTCGGTGGGTGCCCAGGCTATAAATAAATGTCACTAGATTGTACATTGGATAATAGTAGATTATTTTTACTAGGAGTTAAACAATATAATTGTTGAGCTTAAAAGTTTGCTGGCGAGGTGTTAGCCGAGACAGCAAATTAAGCAAAACAATTATATTTTTTAACTCCAAGTAAAATATATTATTTTTTCTTCAAGCGTTTATTGCTAGTTTTCATGTGTTATTTTCAAATTTTCGAGATTCTCGAGTCTTATAGTGACTTTTTATTCTCGACGAATCAAGTTGGTACTTTACTGTTACATTCATAATATGACATAACCGAGGTACCAACCTCGAAATAGTTGTGGAAACAAAATAACTGTTTTGCTTTTTAATGTCTAGACAGTAAAAGAGTTTTAGCGTCTGCCAGTAGTTCAATAATATGCCGTTTTAATGTCGCTTGAAGAAAATAGTAGATTATTTTTACTAGAGTTAAACAATATAATTGTTGAGCTTAAAAGTTTGCTGGCGAGGCGTCAGCCGAGACAGCAAATTAAGCAAAACAATTACATTTTTAACCCAAGTGAAATATATTATTTTTCTTCAAGCGTTTATTGCTAGTTTTCATGTGTTATTTTCAAATTTTCGAGATTCTCGAGTGTTATAGTGACGTTTTATTCTGAACGAATGAAGTTGGTACTTTACTGTTACATTCATAATATGACATAACCGAGGTACCAACCTCTAAATAGTAGTGAAAACAAAATAACTGTTTTGCTTTTAATGTCTAGACAGTAAAAAAAGTTTTTTAGCGTCTGCCAGTAGTTCAATAATATGCCGTTTTAATGTCGCTTGAAGAAAAAAATTATGTATTAATAGTAATCCAATGTCCAGTAAAAAACCTCTAAGTACCATATTTTATCAAAATCAGATCAGTAGTTTTTGAACTACTGTATAACTGGTGTAAGGACCGAATTCTTTGGCACAATTCACTAATTCTAATTTGACAAGAAAATATATTTTAATTAAATTTAAAAATTTCTCGTACTCTATTAATGTATAATATGGTGGCAACACATTTTATTATATTCTTGAATTATAAAACATATTGCGGTGGATTACCAACTTCACATATAAAAAAATATGTTTTAGCTTATGAGACATGTTTTTAATTTGATTATAATCATTTATAATCTCAGGTTTATTTAATTTATAATCTCAGGTTGATGTGTCCGTTCCCAAATAAAAGAATTAGTTATACACATGGAATTTAATTAATTTAATTAATTATTAATTTTATACAATAGTTTTTTACAAATGGTTTTATTTGTCATACGATGCATCCATAAAAAGTTCAATTCAAATAACAAAAAAACACGTTCTTATAACCGACCTTGTATTGATGATAACTTTGACACCTGCGTGTCAGTCTTCCTTGTCTTCTAATTGTTAGGTACACCAATTATTTTGTTGTACCGGTTGAGTAACTAATCGTTTTTATTATATATAAAATTTTTTTTTATTTAACCATTGACGGTTTTCCGTTGCATTTCAAACTCAGTGTATATTATTTCCTTCATTCTCGAAGTACCAATCCATTCCTTCGGGTTGGGACTTGAATTACCCCTCTTTCACTTTCCTCACTTTGAACGTTAGGTTTTTTAAATGTTTTTTCTCACTTCTACTTCTACATGAAGATTGTCTCAATTTACTCTTTAACCTTGCAGCTATCAAACTGTTTCGTTATGTTTTTTACACATAGTTATTTTTATCACAGAAACTCATTTTGATACACTTTTTACCAGCGTTCATAATATTATTCTTTAATTAAACAGAAATCAATCTTTAATGTACAAATCAAATTCTTTGATTAATATTAATTATGATTTATAAAATATAAATTGGCTTTTTAGAAAACTACAAATTAAATTTAATTTTCTTTCTTACTGAAATGTAAACTCTCAATTCAAATTTTAATTCGTTCATTTCTTGTTTAAACATAATTTTTGTTTATTTATTCAAAAATAACTTTTCCACTGCAATATATGTAACAAAATTAAATAACGAAAACTAAGAAATAATAAATTATTTATTTTGTAAAACACACTTAATTACAGCAATGCTTGTTTGACCGGCCTCTTTGAATACTAAACTGCAACAAAGCTTTTAACCCTCCCTTTTCAAGTAGACGGTCAGACAGAAGTGTATTACATAAACTTTGTTTTTTCCAACAATAAATTTTATTCTACTAAAAAGTGAATAATTTAGACATTCTCTTTTATTCTAGACTTGAATTCTTAAATGTGGTTAATTTGATTGGCAGTTAGCGACACAATCATAATACAAACGGCAACTTTTTAAATTAAATAGCATTCCAGAGTGAATTACAAGAAAAATATTGGCATGTATGTAACGCCCGGTACACTTTCAAGCAAAAACAACTTAATCATAATTTTTTATATTACGCGGAGTATAAATATATACATGTTTAAATTAGTCGATTGCATAAGTATTGTTATATAATGAGTAATTTATAAGTGCGCTAGGTTTTGTATACTTTAGTAAGTTTAAACAAAAGTCAAAATGATATTTTTATGTAGTGTAAAGTTTAAACACCAAAGGAATGGAACACTAAACTGCAACGTCTATTTAATAAACAGAAAATTATGTAATAAACCACCTGAATTATTATAGAAATGTGGCATAAATATTTTTATATTTTTATTAATCCACTTGAATATATCACCAGACGTAAATCTTCTAGTATGTAGATAATCACCATTTAGTAGAAATTGTGGTCTAGTGTGCAACACGTGCAGAATTGCATGAAATCCCTTTTTCTTGTTACATTACTCTTTTACTCTTTCTGCATTAATATCAACACCATTTCCGACCGAACATAATATGCATAACTATATTTCTTTAAATTGTCAAGATTTTTTCTTAATTAAACATAGAATTACAAATTTTGATGAGCAAGTTGGGCTTGTTTTATCTTATTAAATAAATCATTTGAAATAGTAAAAATCCTTTAACTGAAAGATGGCACAAAGGTATAACCTTTATAGTCTTGTACACGATAATGAAAGTTTCAAATATATTACCTCCTAAGAAAGACGTTGTTCAAATCGAACTTTGACAGTTCTATATGCAGTCGAAGAGAACCCAGCAACTATTACTCGAAAAATAGACTGAAATATTTACCATAAAGTGGACTGCGAAATTTTATGACCAAATACAAATACTTCCGGAACTTATTCCAAGAGATTTTCAACTGCGAATTGAATTTTCAAGATGGGGTCTTTTTGGGAACCTCAAAAGATTCCACGTTTTAATTCCAGCCTAACAACACACAAAGCAAAATTTTTTAAAAATGAAATAATAATTTTACTGAGATTAAGTAACATACAACAAAATTTAATCTACGAACACAGGTAATGTTGACAGAGCATATGTTATCCAAAGTAGGTACACATACTGCAGTGATTGCAAGGTAGTTTTAATGTATAAATGTAAAACTATAAGTATTGTTTAGTATTAAAATATTTGTGTATTGTATACTATGAAGATAAATCGATTGTGTGTGTGTACGTGATGAAATGAAGTGAAAAATTGAAAATTTGGAGGCGACTAAAAACCAATAGGGAAACTCAACTAAAATGTTTTCATTCTTCTGGTTGCACCTGAAGTCGATATCAACTTCAATATTTTAAATGGATTACCTTATATATTTTGCATTTACCAATTCTACATTAAATTTTAGGGTCACTTTGTACAAGATTCCCTGTAGCTAGCAATTATAGATTTCTAGATATTAATTTGTTTAATAAAATTTTTACAGATGCAAAAGTTCACGGAAATATCTGTAACTTTTTCGGGAACTTTATATATCGGATTAATTTTTGGTTTGTATAAAGAGAATGGAATAGAAAACAAAGATGGGTCCATAGATTAAAAATGTAATACTAAGTGTTTCATATTTGCTGTTACATTTTGACATCTTCAAAAGAGCAATAACTTTTTTAAGTCGAATAAAACACCCTGTATGTTTTTACTCTGTCGGATGCAGGTTGAAATTCTCTTTCAAACATATAAGCATTGTTAGGATTAGGGCTACTACTTTTGGAGATATTTGCAATTTTCAACTATTGGGGCGTACCAGACCTGTTATCGAATTGGTCATGATTAGTATTATTTGAGAAACATAAAACTGTGAATTTTACATAACCCAATAAACTTTCAAACCATTGTTGTGGGTTGTTTATTTATTTATTTATTCGTATGTTACAAATATCTCCAAAAGTAGTAGCCGTAATCCTAACAATGCTTATATGATTTGAAAGAGAATTTCCACCTGCACACTACAGAGTAAAAAACACAGGGTGTTCCATTTCAAAAGGAAACCAAAAACTATTCTTTAGAACATTGAAAACGTTAAAAACAGAAAAAACACTGAATACGAAAATAATAAAAGGAAAAAGCGGAGAAATTATAACAGAAGAAATAAAAATAATGGAAAGATGGATAGAACACTTTGAAGAATTATTAAATGTTCCCCAAAAGAAAGAAGAAATTGAAAACGACGAGATAGCAATAAAGACAGATGAACAGGTAATAAGGATGGAAGAACATGAAGAAGTAATGAAAGATCTAAAATACTATAAATCGGCTGGGTGCGACAGAATCAAGACGGAAATGATTAAGAGTATAGGACAAAACGGCAGAGATACATATTAAGTATATACAACAAAGTGTGGATAGATGAAGAACTACCAAAAGATTAGACGACAGCGTTAATCGTGTCAATTTACAAAAAAGGAGATATAGAAGAATGTAATAATTATAGAGGAGTAAAACTTCTAACTATATGTATGAAAATATTAGAAAAAATAATAAAAGCAAGAATTAGAATGGTAACTGAAGAGACAATGGAAGAAAAACAAAGTGTATTCAGATAAGGATCACATATTCACAATAAAACAGATAACAGAAAAAGCGCGAAAGGACGAAATAATTAAAAATGTAAAAAGAGAATGAAAAAGATGACAATTAGACATTTAAAAATAAAAAGAGTCAAGGTATTGGAGAGAATATACGCGGATGATGTCGTTTTGATAGCAGAAAGTGAAAATATTTACAAATAAATTTAAATAGTTGGAATTTAGTACTGAAAGAGAATAGAATGAAAATGAATAAAAGTAAAACAAAGGTAATGACAATCGAAGAAGGAAAAGTAAACATAAAAATTGAAATTGAAGGGAAAAGAATTGAACAAGCAAAGTATTTCCAGTATTTAGGAGAAGTATTGGACGAGAAAGAAAATAAGGAAGCAAATATCAACAACCGAATTAAGGCAAATTGATTATTCTCTGCACTAAAAAATAGTTTTTTGAGTAAGAGGGAAGTTTTAATTTATAGAGAAGAAGCAACTGTCGTGGTGGGGTCATCTTGTAAGAATAAACAAAAAAGCACCAGTAAAGCAGATATAGAAGACATGAATAATGAAAAAGAAGAAGATCAAGTAAAACATGGAATGGAGAAGTGGGAATAATACTAGACTAAAAAGGAAAAACATAGAAAGAACCAGAGAAGATGGCGTGTAATAAATAAGAAAGAATGGAAGAAAGTTGTAAATTTAAATATGTAAATATGTAATGTAATATTTATATGTAATATATATTTACCGAAAGGTAGATAGATGATATGACTATATATATACATCGTTTTCCCAGAGCTTCTGATGACTCACCCAAACATCAGATGAAGACTTTGGTTTCAACATGGCGGAACCCGTCACAGACAACCCGAAAAGTCATACCACTACTAAATAGAGAATATCCGTATAAGTGGATTGGAAAAGGAGGTCCTGTTGCGTAAACTTCCAGGAGTCTCAACCTCATTTCTCATAAAAAATTCTTGCGAGAAGCTCCTAATGGAATTTTTTTATGTATAAGGTAAAAATTTCATTGCGATTCTTCTCTGTTGAGTAGATTATCGCATCCGTAATTTTGAAAGTCGCTTTAATTATAGAAATTTTTGGCGTCTGCAGAACTAACCAATTGGTTCCGATATTGAGGATGATGGGTTGGTGACATTGATCAAGGTTTCAAAAACAAGAATGATGTAAATAGAAAATTTACAATAATTGATGAAGAAGATCTGGGTGCTGCTCGTTTGGTGAGAAAATATTATGCGTTGCGTCCGCAAGGTGTTCTTAGGTTCTTCCTGGCTTACCGAAATAAGAAGTGTACTCTCCAGCCGGTTGGCAAAAATACATTTAGAAAGATTCCTAGTAAAGTTGCTGAATGGTTGGGTTTGGATAATTCGAAGACGTATACAGCCCATTGTGAAAAACAAATATTTGCGACTTTGGTGGCCGATGCGGGAGCCTCAATGACTACACTGAAGAGACACGGTGGTTGGAAAAGTTTGCCTATTGTGAAAGGTTATTTGGCTGACAGTATGTTGCAGAAAAAATAAGGTAGCAAAGATGATAGCTGGTGTTGAGGGAGAGCCATCTGCAGTATTTGTTACGGTTCCTGGTGTGTCAATAATGGCATCGCATGTAGCTCAGTTATCACTATCTTTGGTGACGGTTTTTGGAAAATTGTTTAAGACTGCAACTGATCTGAATGCTCTTAGTAAGAAAACGCCAGTCTCATCGACGAATTGCGAACAAGATTCTTCATCATTTGTATCTGGTTCTAATCGTTTTAGCGAAAAGTTTGAGAATTGCAAGTTTTATTTTGGTTCTGAAAAATAGCGTTACAAAATTAGTTAATTTCTTGCTTAATTTAAAAAACAATACATTTCACCTAATTTTGTTGCTTTAAAAATTAAAATATAGTTACTATTAATAAGTCATACTTCCCTTGGGACAATATGAGCGTATCATATTTCTCTCGAGAAATATTAGTGTGTTATGACATACCGTAACCAAGGCAATATTGGTTCAATCAGAAAAAAATAAATATTATTTGTATACAAGTTGTCTCTAATTTTTTTTCAGTATGCTTGTTCCACTATATGATGGACCTTCTTAGGAGTAACTTTTGTTTTGTCTTTAATTTGGCATGCGCTTCTCGTGTAGGCGTAGGTATGTCCCTATTATTAAATTCCTGATATTCTGTTACGTCGAATGGAAGATAACAATAATGGATGTACCTTTTATTTAACAAAAGAACTTACACAAGTATTTATTACTTATATTGTAAAAAATTGATTATATGTACACATTAACGTGTGCCTGGAAAATCTTGAATGGATAAAAGTTCTCAAAAATTAACTGATTTTCGTTTTTTTATTTTACATTTAATTTCATTACAGGAATAAGTTAATACATCATCATTTTCAGGCAATTTTCAATATTTTCCAACTTTACCATACATTTAACAGTGAATTTTTCTTTTACGCGATCTGCCCTAATTACTAAACTTGGATAGAATTTGTTTTCATATTCTATCATTATAGTACAATCGCCTTCGCTCACTTTTGAAAAATCAATTGTAGCCTCTCCGCCTCCCATACAAGTATGATTTCTTGTTTGTCAGACTCATCTGATTTACCCGGCCGATTTTTTCTGACTGGAAATTTGATTTAGGTTGAGCATTTAAATTTTGTTCTGTATCCTTTCTTGTCTTAGTGTTTCTTTCTCCTCCATATCGCGTTTTTTTTTCTTCTTCTTTCTAGCAAAACATTTGCCACCCTACGAATGTCACCATAGCAGGAATGTTTCCTTTGGGTTTTTTTTTTGTTTACCGGCTGTATCAACTCTTAAAATATTATATTATATTTTTTGAATGGTGTTGTGACATTTAATTTTTCAGATTTAGTAGATTCTTGGTTCTCACTCAGTGCTTTTGTTATCTTTAATTCTGAAGTATTATTGTCAAGGAAAGCTTTTGTTCTTTGAATATCTGGACAGGTTTCTGCTTGTTCCTGATTCAATGATAATTGCGACAATTGTAGCGGATCATTGCCTAATAGATCTCCTCCATTAAGTAGAAAAAACGTGTTTATATAGTAAGCGGTGACATTCAAATTCTCCTCTGTCAGCGAGATATTTGGAATTAAGAAAATAAAATTTGTCTTGTCTAAATTACTGTGGGAGATAATTATCACATCATTAACTGGTATATTGCACTCAATGGTATTAGGATTAACAATGATTAGTAACGGTGTTTCATGTGTGATAAGATTACTCGAAGAGGGAACTTTTTTTCTACTTCTGGTTCATTGGGATGCCTATTTTGGTGATGATAAAAATTATTAACAAACATATCCGGAACGTCGATGTGTTCTTCGTTATTTAAATTTTACGTTATTCATGTCTGTAATTTCAGCATCTAATGTTTTATCTTGAACTGACAGAGTATCATATAAAATCAATATTTTTCTTAGCTTATTATCAATAATATACGCATAAAAATGTCTATTTAAAAATTAATTAAAAGTTCTATTTTTTACGTATACCGGGTTTTCAAACTTAAGTCGGCACTATTGCTAACTTCGTTATTATTAGAGCTACGGAGTTGGTTAAATAGGCAAACTAGTAGCATTTGTTTCTCTAATCAGTATGGTAAAAAATGAATAAAAATCAAAATCACGTTCGCGAGTTATGTCAAATTGTTCAATTTTTTTTTTAATGGGACATCCTGTATACAATATTTTCAATCGATAGGAAATTGAATACTGGACAAAAAGTGTCCTATTATTTTTTATCTTAAAGTCAAAAATGACAGAGCTAAAGTCAAAAATGACAGAGCTATTGATGATTTTTCAAATTGGTTAAGGTGGCTGCGTTAGTTATAACTTTGCCTTACCATAAAGTATAAAATAGGAAGAATATCAGACCCGCGGGTGATCGAGTAGTATCTGATGCCAAAGGCGTAGACAAATTTGTTAGTCGGAAAACCGTTGGTCAAGGCTGTTCGAATCTTGGTCACGGTATACATTTAAGAAAACTATTTCGTGATGGGGATAGATCAACATACAAAATTCACTGTGGTTATATCCAGCAAAAGTGGTAAATGAAATGAAGAAAGAGGAATATCCATGAAGTGAAAGGATATAATTTATTCTGTGAACATTAAAAGAAAAATTCAAATTAGATGTTCAAAAACGTCACCCCTTGGTTGAAGCATTTTTGAGCCCGCCTGTAAACGCTTTTAGTGGCCGTAAACTTTAGTTTGACATTTTAATCCCGATGACATTTATACAACAAACGATTGTAGTTTATAAAAGCCACTTTAAACTTATTTGAAAAATCATCCATAGCTTTGTCATTTTTGACTTTAGGATAAAAAATAACGGGAAGGTCGCGGTTTTCGCAAACCTGTGCCACTTTTTTAAGAATCGGAAGATGGCACCAACAAAATTTCCATAATCTTCTTGGTTTAAGAGATAAAGGATGAAGTTGAAAATTTTAACTTTTCCACTATCTCCTGTGTCTCTGTTATACTTTAATGTATTGAAAAATAAAAATGCGTTTTATAGAATTTTTACGTAGAATCCAGTTGTCTAGTTAGATTATTTTTTTCTTACATCGTTTATGAGATATTAAGTAAACTTATGTTTCTTTAAATGGGACACCGGTATATTATTTCAGAATGTGATTTGTTTTAATTTTAGCTACTTAAAAATGTAGCATACTATTTTATTTAAATAATAAACTTGTAATAAAATTTTTGTAATTCGTTTTCTTTATCTAGTAGGTGTAGAGAAAATAAGTTATGTATTTAGGAGTTCTCAATGTTACTATTAAGATCATATAAAAAATACTTCTACTAAATTATAATAGCTTATACTTTACTTCTTTTGTGTCTTTATATTAATATGTTTAAATGAAAATTAGTATAACACCTATTTCTCAACTTTTACTCTTTCTATTCCATACGTTCTTTTCCCAGCCTGCTAAATCATAACAAAAAATTTACAAAAAAAATTAATTTTAGTCGTGTTGTTTAAAATAAATATCAAGTATGCTATATGTCTGAGTAGCTAAAATTAAAAAAATCTCATTCTGAAATAATATTTAATCCATTAAAAAAAAAGATACGTTTACGTAAAAAGTTCTATAAAATACTATAAAATGATAGAATATAAAATGTTAAAGAATAACAGTGCTTCAGGAGATAGTCAAAAATTAAAATTTTCAATTTTACCCTGTATCTCTTAAACCAAGAAGGCTATGGAAATTTTGTTGGTGACACAGATTTGCGAAAACCGCAAATTTCTATTTCACTAACAACGCAAATACCCTGCAATTACAACGAAAATGGGACACACTGTATATCTTTCCATCAGGTCATCAGTAATTCGACTTAGAATAATATCCAGAAACATGAAAATTACTACATTATTTAAAATGCGTCACGGACCCAAACTCCAGCAGGGGTCACGAAATTAAAGATATGTTTCATTTCTTATGTCCGTAATTTCGGCACCCTGAATTTTACGGTAAAATCATATATCTTATAAAATCCATGTTTTAGATGATTAATTACCTGTTTTTTTATATCAGAACTATTTTATAATTTACAATTACATATTTCTGAAAATTAAAGTACGTTGCATGCACACTTACCTAAGTAATAGAAACGTTTTTCACTCGTCACAAGTAACACTCTTTTGCGAAAAAAATGTGTTTAAGACAACTTTTGAATGTTCAATGAATTCTAAAACATCATTATTTTCTATTTACGTCACTGCCAAAAATTGAGTCCTTAGTTGCAGTTTGCTCTAATTTTTCTTGTAATTTAATTTGAATATAACCTTTTTTTGAACAAATCAAAAAAAAATTTTTCAAGCAAATGTTCTAGTAGACAGTTTTAGAATTTTTGTAAATGTTTTATTTTCAACAATCGATTGAGTGGTTTTCAAATTATCTTATTTGGAAATTTTTAATCGGTCTCCATTTTGTTATTTTATAAAATAGAAAATAATTTAATTATGATTCCTTTTACAATTAAGGGACCTTCTGTAGGAGTGGAAGTGTCAGATTCATTTAGACATTCTTGGTCTTTATTGTGCCGACGTTTCAACCAACCGTGCTGGTCTTTATCAAGGCTCTTTATTACATTTTTAAGGCGAAAATTATTCTATATGTGTACTATAAACAAAATATAAAGGTACAATAATGTAAACTTACCTAAAGAATGTGGAATGAAAAACGAATATTTGGTTTTTGTTGAGATCCAGTTTTACTAAATACGAAAATTTTTTGGTAATAAGTCTTGCTACAGATAATCTATTTACATAAACAGCGTTTAACGTAGATATGTACTTGTAGTACAATAAATTTAGAATATAGTTTGTTTTAATAATTGAAGAAATCTTACTTCGTAATATACAGGGTCCTGCAATAGTACGTCTGCTTTTGATAACACGGATCGTATGCTAGAAAACCATTTAAAATTTTGGGGTTGTAACATACTAAAAGTCCGGCATCTTTTAAAATTATTTACGTATGTTGCAAAAAAGGGTGGCGTAGTAAAACTTGATTTTGTTAAATGGAATACTCTGTATATTTTTACATTATTTAATAAACGTGACTGTTTTCTATTCATATCCATAATATTAAAGTGGCATGTTTGCCGTCTTTGGAATTACTACTGTTTTTGTCAAAAAAAAATTAAATTACATACTTCAAATAAAAAAATCACTACGCCCGAACGCTTTAAAATCTAACAACAAAACTTTTTGTGTAAATTGAAGGAAGTTGGAAAATGTTATCACTAAATTGTTTTTATCCATAGATATACAGAGTGTCCAAGTATAAAAGTTTCAATTTTGCCAACTTTGAAATTACTTTTCAGAATTTTTTCAAATAGAACACCCTGTATATTTTTATTTGATGTGATGCAGAATTCAATTTTTTGTTGATCCATATTTAGGTTTTCTATACCTACCTGTATTGGTTTTGACAATAATCGAGGATATTCAAAATTGTAACATTTTCAATAATGTAATTGTTGTGATTATCTTATTGATAATCGAGTTACCGGGTTATGAGATATAAAACAAATGGCACTAACCACGTTAATTGTTAGATTATCAAAAGTGCATTTAAAAGCGTACGTACTTCTTAAAATGAATTACCCATTACACGAATTGGTCGATATGGTTCTTATACTAGGCGAAGCAGAAAGGAATCCTTTTCTAGCTAGTAGAATTTATAGTCAAAGATATCCAGAAAGAAGACATTCAGAAAAGGAAGTTTTTAAAAGTAATGACAGGATTTATTGAAACAGGAAATGTCGGTTACACAAAATTCAAAAGAAGCAAAAGAGCAACTAATGAAGAAAATGAATTAAACGTTCGATTGGCAGTTACTGAAAATCCAAACATAAGTCAAGGAGATAGATGTAAGTGCAATCACAAATGTAAGTGAACGATCTGTTCAACGGATATTAAAAAAACATCATTTGCATCCTTTCCATATTTAGCTACATCAGGCACTTGCAGAACGAGATTTTGAAATACGTGTTTGGTTCTGTAATCAAAAGGACTTTGCACCAAAAATTTTGAAGTTTTTTCTAATGAATAAAAAATTGACCATAATTAGCACAATAATTGGGCAATTTGTAAATTACAACCTTTCTTAAATAAACTGTTGTATACAAGATATCGTTTAATTATCATTTAAAGCAAATCTTTTTTCTTATAGCCACCATTTTAAAAGAATTAGAAAAAATTTTAATTTCTCCTGATGGCCATGACTTTAAATCTTGATGTATTTTTTAATGATAAACAACTTTTTTAAATAAAATTTTTGGACATTTACTGATATAAGGGCACTTTACTCTTGACCCAAAATCACATTTTTGAATGCATCTTGTATATCACGCGTCTTTCGCCACATTTTGTTGGTGCTATTTTAGTTTTAGGGGATGCACAAACTTTTATAAAGAATAACTTTTTATCGAAAAATCCATAATAAATAAGTTTTCCATTTGGTACTATTTTTTGGTTTTCATTTTTTAAAATTCTGATTAATTTATTTGATAGACTAGGAACATTGATAAGTTTTGTGTATTGGATTTGATTAGTATATATTACACTGTTGTAGTGAATGTTAGGTTGTTTATGATTTAATATTAACAAACTCAATTTATTAGGATAATTATTGTTACTTAATATAGTTCATAGTTTTTTTAATGTTATTATTATCCAAAATCGGACCACTAAGTTTTACTATTTTTTCCTGTATGTCTTTAATGATGTTTATTTTTGGTAATGAGGATGTTTTGAATGATATTTAAAATTCTACTGGATGACATAGGCTTCATGTAACAGTTAGTAAGTAAGGTATTCTTATCTTAATTTATTGTAAATTAACATTACGTCTAGGAAGGGAATTTGAAATTCATTTTCAATGTCGTAAGTAAACTTTAAGTATTTGTCATAATTATTAAAAATGTCTAAAGTGGAATTAATTTTTGAATTCAAAATTTATGTGACAAAGTCATCAAGGTATACATAAATGAACACAAGATCAAAATCTAGTATATCTTTTACTTGTGTGAAAAGATTTGTGCATGACAATACTAGACAATATTGACGAAGCTGGATTTCCCATGGCTGTACCAAAAATTTGTTTGTAATAACTACGAAAAATTCCAACAGTTAACTGTAACGGCATGTGTGTGTTAAAGTGCAAAGCGCTATCTAAGCAATAGCTTTAATACTTGTAACACACGTTGCTTTATTGCTTTATCAGCAACGTGTGTTACAAGCATTAAAGCTTATCGCTTAGATAGCGTTTTGCACTTTAACACACACATGCCGTTACAGTTAACTGTTGGCATTTTTCTTAGTATATACTATTCACACGTATCAATGTTTACACGAGATGTCGCAAGACACACATTTTACTTATGTTTGTAATAACACTCATTATAACTGAATTCAAACAGGAACTCTATTAGTTTACTAAATTCATTAATATCTAATGTTGTATAAAAACATAGATGTGTCCAATATTTTTTTATCAATTTTTTAACCAATTCTTTAGTTATGTTTGTGAAATGCGAAGTAACATCAAAATTTTACTAACTAATTCATATGAATTTTTTATATTGAAAATGAATATTTCACTAAGATTGTTCTCACCTGTTGTTTTAAGCATTAAAACCATCACTTAGATGGGCGCCGTGCACTTTAACGCAGACAAGTCTTTACAGTTAACTGTTGGCATTTACTTAGTTTATACTATTTACACGTGTCCATTTTAACACGAGATGTCGCAAGACACACATTTTACTTAAATTTTGAAAGTTGGTATGTATGTGAGCCTATACAAGAAACGATAGCCCTTAAAAGATTAACCTTTTTAATTCTAATAAATCAATATGTTCATTATTATAAAGATATTTGCTAATACCATTATTTTTGTTTTGAATTGTGGTCGTAGGGTAGGAAAATAATTGTAACTACAAATGTTTTAGAAAACCGAAAGTGAATACTAAAAGTTTTTAAATTTTTATTAAAATGATGGAGTAATGGTGATTTTTTGAACAACACAATAACGTGAACGGTTGAGGTTTACCAATAAACGACGGCTTTAGATGAAACTAAAAAAAAATAAAGGAAAGAACGGATCAGTGTAGCGTATTAGGTTAGTAGACATAAGTTGTTTAGGTAGAACAGCAACTTCCCGGCGTCGTCGTAGAGTGGGGGGGTTCTTAAGGAGGTCAAAGAAATTAAACTGTTGTTCTAACAAGGCGCCACCTGCTGGGTAAGAGAGACAAATAAAACCGACCAACATGAGATTAAAAGGTTTTACTTAAACGAGATACACTAGATCGAACAAATTAACACAATAATTAATCATAAACGGAAAACAAACAGTTTAAAATTTCCATAGTAACCGTGTAACGGTTGTAGTTCACAAATAATAATAAAAGAAAGCGACGGCTATAACGGTACAACCTAAAGAGAAGAACAATACTATCTGGCTCGAAGTAGCGCACTAAATGTGTGGAAGATCCAGTATTTGTATTTGTTACCACAGAAGTGTCCGGCTTAATCGGTGAGTTGAGGAGGTCCTTGAGCGACTGTAAAGAAATAGATTGCTGCCTAACAAGGTGCCACCTGCTGGACCGACCAACAGGAATTCAATAGGTTTTATTAAAGGTCTAATAAGCTAAAAATAACACAAATCATGAGAGACAAATAGACAATTAAATGTAGCAAATAAAACTTACAGTACTAGGAGAATATGCGAGAAGTAAGAGAGACTGTCGCATAAGATTTACGGGCGTTAGCAACAACAATTTAATTAAGTGGGGCATCACAAAATGTCAAACTCGTAACATCCACGGATGGCGTTAGTATCGCATTATAGTTCCTAAATTAATAAATTTTTATAAAAACGTCTAGACATCCACCAGTATCGGTAATTTTGTAATTTCTCCAACAGAAGGCGCTGTCTTCAATAAGGTGTTTTACACATTTACATGCAGCGGTGTTGCAAGTTGATACACGCGGATATGCGAAATACAATTCATCTATTAGTTACATACTTATTATCAAGCCTCGAATAAATCTTCAAAATGGGGAATGAACATAAGCACTCAAACTTGTCTTTTGTAGTTGTCTTCTATGATTTATAAGTCGAAATCATACAATTGTGGCAACGCTGCACATTAACTATCGCATTGGTATTAGTTACATATTTGTTGCGCCATTTTTGCCAATACTGTTGAACTTGAATTAATAATTGTTAACAGAAAAGTTTATTGTTAATACAAACGAAACATTTGACAGAAGTCATATCTTATATTAATATGTTATGTCGTTAGTGTGAACGCACACCTACTCTCGATTCATTTTCAAATATATACGAAAATCAACCTTTTTTCAAATTCATCTTACATTAGAACGGCTTAAGATATTTTCGTTTCGAAAAAAGTTTCGAGTTTACGAAAGATGTGTCTTTATTTTTCAATTTAGATTTTTTTGTACGAGGGCATCTTCGAGGTTAAAAAAATGTTAAAAATAGTCAAAAATTTCAAACAAATTGAGCCGTAAGTTGACCACAACTCGCTTATTTACGGACCGATTTTCAAAATTCAAAAAGCATCATACGCGGATAAAAAAATTAAATTTTTGGCCGTTTCAGTTTTGTTAGACCTCGCGTGTTTTCAAAAGTTATAAGCGAAAAACTATTCCGAAAAAATTTCATGCGAAGCATGCTGGCTTTCCTAGTTCAAGGATATCTTATGTTTTAGTGGTTATCCGTAATAATAAATTTGAATTGTTATTATTTTTTAATTGTTGATAAATCAAAAAATGGGATTACTTTTTTGAAACCTTCTACTTCAATTACTGTTTACCGTTTTGACTGTAACTAAGCTTGTTTTGAAAATTAATTGATTTAGTAGGTGCATGTTTTTCACAAACTATTTAAATGCTCCACTTAAAGCTCGCAATCAATGTGTCGAAATTCAGTTAAGCTCTTGTTTGTTACACTCCAAATTAAAGTTAGCGTTTCAATTGAGGATTGGTTACTAAGAAAACTTGACGTGCACACGTCACTTACACACGGTGACTTAAAACTAACTTAAACTTGGAATAGCACAGTAAGTAGCTCCCGCCAACCGAAAAGGCCTTTTGTTTTAGCTTCATCCATTTTATCTAGGCGCCCAAGCTCTTACCCCAAATAAAAATTTAATTATATGCTAGGGATTCCAACCGTTTAATGTCACATGTACGTGAGCTCCATACGCCTGAATAGTGAATAGGTTTCTTAAACAGTAAACTTAGCTGTACTTTGTAGTATGCAGTTCCGAGAAGTAAGATTCTTGTTAGCGACAGTATTTGACAGCCAGCTTCAGAAGATAGGTAGCCCCAGGATTTCCCTTAGGAGAAATATACGACAAAGAACGGAAGGCAGATACGTTCCCTCGAAGCAGTAAGTATGCAGCGTAAACAATCCCTCAGCCTGTTGAGTTCATCGACCGTTGGCAGCTTAAATGTATGCGAAACCGTGGTAGTCGTTAAGTTATATAGCGAAGAATTCTTAAATAGTCATTCCAGTACCCCCAGGAATTATCCAGATTGTAATACATGAATAGAGTATAAAGTCAAGACACGTGCTAAAGCATACGTCGTAATTAGAATTAACACAACCACGAGACAACAAATGAAATGGAAAAGAAGTACTTACGGCGAATGCGGTCGGATTTACATTTACACACCAATTTAACTTGGAATTATTAGAACACACATTAATAATTTAGGTGTAAAATTTTAGCTTCACGAAGCACGCCGAAAACACCCAACAGAAAGAAGTAGCAAAATGTCCGCTCGTAATCTTAGAAACTTTTTGTGAATTAATCAATCTACCAATAAAAAAATCGCAACATGCGCAGCAAATTCAAATTTTATCGTAAAGTGCTACATACGACACACGTTTCTAAGAAGGCTCTCGACGTACGTTTTACTTTTGTCAATAAACCCGTAACAACAGGACAGTGAAAAGGTGAGAGACTGTCGGATGTCGTCACGTATCTTTAAGCAGTAGTCTCGCTTAATACTAAGCAATCTGTACGAATAACACACCGGATTTACAGATAAGCTTTAGCAACACAATTCGTGTTGTTAACGTTTCAATTGAGTATTATCTGATAGGAACACTCGTTGTACATATACCATTTACACACGGCAATTTATCGGGTCGAACATGCAACAACACTGACGCTTAAAATAACTTATCTAACGGGGTAAGTACCTCCCGCAAACCCCTTTCACTTCGCGACAACCGTTAACATTGAAGCACACAAGCCCGTATTGAGCCGATTAAAATCTCTCGGTTGGTGAGTGTATCACCGAATAGGGTTTTACTTAAAACTAAAGATTAAAGCTGTTTATGTTGTATGTACAGGGTGTCCTATTTTTGATGTAATTGGGGGTTTCAGGTATTTTGCGAATTGATAGGGAAAAACTGTGGTCGGAACCCTTGGCCCGAAATCGCACGCAAAAATTTAAGATGCTTAAAAAATAAAAAAATAGAGTAAAGCATAAAGTGTGTTATATTTTTGAAATAGGTATTTATGAGAGAAATAAAATAGATAAAAATATATAGGGCGTTCTATTTAAAAAAACGAAGTTTGGTACGATTACTTTTTGAAGTGAAAAAAGAAAAAGAAAACGGCATTGGAGTCTACGTAAAAAAGTGCTGAAACATTGTTTTTGCAGAAATTGAAAGTTTCAACAGGAAACAATTTACAAACATTTTTCTAAAATGCTGACATTCGAAAATCACCCTGTATCTTCGACACTATTATGGATTTCGCCATGCGGTTTTCGCCATTGTGTTTTTCATTAAAAATAAGCCTCAGACACCGACATCAGTTTTTGCCTATCTCAATTGGGTGAAGGAGTTTCCCTTTAAGAGTGTCGAAAATGGCGCACCCTGTACATGAGCTTCACACGCACTAGCAATAAATAAAATACTTAAACACTAAAACTTAGCTGTATTATGTGAACGAAATCCCGAGAGTAGGATTTTCAGTTAGCGACGAGATCGACAGTTCCTTAATTGTGTACACAGGATTCTTCTTGGGGAAGGTGTTCAAAGAGAACTGGAAGACAAAGCATATCCACCCCTTAACTGGTAGACGTGATACCCACGTCTGATGCTGTTACCCGTGGCGTGGTACTTTGTCAAAAAGGAAGGTCTTAATCGGCCACTCGAACACCCTAGAAAGTTATCCAGATACGAAACAAAATGCAAATAGTAGGTAACGAACGTAACGTCCAAATACATTCCGCGGGGCATTTAAAATTTGTACAAAGAAGAAGAGAAAAAATCTTTTAACGCTATTTGCGTAATTTTAATTAACGATTTGCTAAACACTCCCCGTTACCAGCAAGCAGGTAGTAGTTTTACGAAAATATCGGCCTTCGTTTCGGAAATCTAAATCGATATTTATTTTTAACCAATCGATAATTCGCAAAATGCGCGCCAAATACGACTTTTGTCGCAACGTATTAATCTCGACATACTTTTTCTAGATTTATATTCCGTGTAACAT
This sequence comes from Abscondita cerata, assembly GCA_030710515.1. Classification (NCBI taxonomy): domain Eukaryota; kingdom Metazoa; phylum Arthropoda; class Insecta; order Coleoptera; family Lampyridae; genus Abscondita; species Abscondita cerata. The sequence goes on along the minus strand of JALBCR010001771.1, from coordinate 17,823 downwards.
ATTGCTCACGACACACGTTTTACTCGGTTTATAAAATAAAACCGTAACAAACGTCAATAACTACGAACTCCAAATGAAAAATTTGAAGTAGGAAAAGTTATTTGTTTTAATGAAATTTTTACTGCCGTTTTTGGGTGTTACATTCAATATTAATACCCTGTATACGATATACCATTCCCTAATATAATACGTTGTTTTATGCACCATCAGATATTTTAATTAGAAAATCGGTGTAACTTTAAAAATTTAATATAAGTAAGTACTTCGACCGTAATTAGATTTGAAAGAACCGTTTATGTTGCCTCATATTCTGTAAGTAAATATACTTCCCAAAATCAACAGAGGAAGTTTATCTTTAACAATCCTTTAATTAATTTCGAATTTCCAACTTGTTCATAACGACTTATTTTAATTATGTTGGTGTAAAGTAAATTCTAATTAAAACAATAAATTATATTTAATTCAACCTATAGTATCATTAATATAGTTTTTAATCACATTGCAGATAATACCAAAAAATCAATAACTTATCTTTTCATCAGAAGTACTACAATAACACCTCAACGATGATCATCCACATTTACGACGCCAAGAGCTCGTATTAATTATTTTTCACATCCTCTAGAACGAAATGTGAGTAAATTAATTTAATAATTTCTTTTTTAAATTGAAAGTTACACAATCACTTGTTGCTTACGTGTAAATTTGAATCGTTTTATCAAACTCGTAATTCCTAGACCGACGCGTAAACGTGTATAACATGACATTTCTTTTCAAAAATATCTACTCGGATCAATAAAAGTTTGTTTGTGCAGAATAAACAACAAACTTTCACGTTAGTAAATTTATGCGAGAAGCTGTAAAACCGTTTAATTTTCTACAACCTTTTTAAATATTTTACGCTCTCGCAAATAAAACGGTATTGATTGTGAAAGTAAGAATAAGCATTCGATTTATTTATTTGATAGGATGTTTGAGATGTTTAATTCGATCTGCATTTTACCTTTGAGTTTCGAAAGTATTTAAAACCGAGACATTTATTTGTAAATAAATTGGATGGCGTGCAAATCTTTTCGAGTTATAAAACTTTTCAGGAATTAATTTAGTGTGAACACTAGAAATTTATCGTCGACTTGAAAATCATATGTGTATCCAACATTATAATATGGTTTTAATTACAACCAAACAACAAACTTTATGATGAACAGTTTTATAGTTTGATGATAGTATGTATAATATTAAAAAACTTGTATCATAAGAGTATCTTTTAATGCAGGACTTTAGGTTTGAAACAATCAGGCTCGTAGAGCCGAATACTTCAAAGAAATAATGACTTTATGATATGTGTTTGTGTTTTAATACTATTTTTGCTATTAAGACAAATTTGTGTAAAATGTGTAAATTACTAAGCTTTAGCATAGGATGTTTCTTTGATTGGAATTAACACTAAAGATAATTCCACAGTTACCATCAACATTATAATCATCGTCTTCATCTGTAGTTTGTACCCTAATATGCTCATTACGTGTTTACTATTATGTAATAGTAATATAGTAATAGTAACTTCATTTCCAATGGACAAAACATTTGTATAGGAAACCTCATATAAAAACACACTTTGATGTATAAAAACAAATAACTAAACATTAACTAACATTGTTAAAAAAGCCATTGGCGGAGTAAAGACACTTAGATATAAAAAATTCTTTCAACAATCTTTTAAAATTTACTAAATGTTTACATGTTTTAATGTTTACTGGAAGTTTATTAAAAGCTATTAATCCTAAACTGTTTGGAGATTTATAAGTTTTGACGCATTTATTAAATGGAACTTGAACGTTTTCTCTGCTGCGGGTGTCATGTGTGTGTACATCCTTATTCAGAATAAAATTATTTCTGGTTTTGAAAACGTGTAGTGACAGTTCGTATAGGTACACTCATGAAATTTAAAACTTAGACACCACAATTTCTGTAAACAAAAGTTTGCACATTGTGAAGGGGGCTTGAGGGTATCATTTACAATTCTAACAACAGGTAGTCTCAGCAGGGGTTATCTTATAGAAGGACTGTAGAATGAATCATTACACTAAGCACGTTTTAGAAAATAGGTAATTTACGTTGCTTACTTAATTTTTTCTTTAAAGAATATATTTGAAGGTATCGCTAATTAAACACCATAGCTCGATTAATTATCGAATCAAAATTTTGTTTAGGAAATGTTTACAAAATAAAATTAGAAATAATTTTGATTTAAAAACGTCTACAAGCAATAACTTTTAAATTAAATCAAAAACTAAACATGGTTATTTGGGTTGACTGATTATTACTTATTTTTAAATAAATCTAACCTACTAATTATTGTAAGTTATTAAAAAAATCATTAAACTCTCTATTCATAATATTTAGTCCTTACAAAATGTATATTTTATGACGTTTCATTTTTTCTGTAGTTAATATAAAAAGTGAAAATAAAAACTAAGGCAATTCTTATTGTCAACGTATATATTTAGTTTTTTGACAAGAATTTATTACATAATTATAATTAAGATACCAAGTTATAGTTTAAAATTAAATGAAAAATTTTTTTTTAAATAAAGGTATTACTATATAAATAAATATAAGAAATCAATAATGGGTGTGACCTCCATTATTATTGATACATTCTTGGAGGCGTCTGCTCATTGACGCTATCAAGGTATCAATATAATTAATATTAATCGTTTCCCATGCGGTATCAATGGCTGCAATTAGTGCATTACGGTTTACTGGTATAAAATTTTCGATAATGTTAAAATCTGGGCTTTTGCTGGCCAGGGTAACAGCTCCAAGTTATTTGCTTGTATCCAGTTGCGCACAACCTGCGAAGTATAGGGTCATCATATCCCGATAGTTAATTATCGAATGTTCCAAGAAAATATGTGTAAATAGTAAATGGAATCTACTAACGTAACGTTAAGTCGTTAATTATAGTTACATAACTCTCCTTTCATAAGATATAGTTCATATTAATATGCTTATTGTAAAGCTTCGTACACACCTGAACAACAAACCGAGGAACAAACAGAACAACGAACCGAACGGCAATCGGAACATTAATTTGGACGGTGCTACGTACGAATTTTAGAACAGATTCGCAAGTCCTGATTGTTCCACGAACGGTTTGCGGCGTTCCCGCAACTTGTCGGTTTTTTCTCCGACATCAAAGAAAATGCGCGCGAATGCGTTTGCAGGTTTGGACGAATCTAAACAAAACGGCGAACAAACTTATGCGGGAGAATTAAATTATTTATTTTTGTCCTCCCTTTTGTGGGTTTGTTGTGTTTTAGGTAATATTATGGAGTTGACAGAAGAAAAATGTTTTAAATTAATCAGTGTTTAAGAATGCAAGAAAAAATGATGTCCCTATTAGCATCATTTGGGCGGAAATTTCCAAAATAAAAAAAACAAAGTAAATTATAATTTTTTACTCTTCTTTGTGCGTAAAAATTTGGTTGGCACTATCTTCTTGTTTTCCGCAATTTTCTCTTCTCAATAATAAATATATATGAACTGAAAACTACTGAAAATAATTATGGAACAGCACAAACGTTCCGTTTGTTGTTCGGATTGTGGAAATCATAAAGATCGTTTGTCGTTCTGTTTGACTTTCGGTTCGTTGTTATGTTTGTTGCTCGGTTTGTTGTTCAGGTGTGTACGAAGCTTTACAACTTAAGCAACAATTTTTGGCGAATAAAGATTAGTTTGTGATGTAATATTAGAAACACAAATTTATATCATATCAAATTTATGACAACTTAAAACCAAGAACGTGTATGTTATTGCTAAGAAATTATTAAGGAAAAAGCGCAATTGCAGTGTAAATATTTATAATTAGATATTTTCGAAAGTTTATAAGTCCTCTATTGTAATCTTAATACTTAAAAGAAAATCCTGTCCATTAGCATTATAAGGAAATGGCTTTTACTTTATGAATAAGTTTCAATAACAATAGAATATCCTTGCTTGTTTAATTTACTTCCTTTGAGTCATATTGCTCTAAGGGTTGTTACATTGGTCATTAGAAGTATGTAATAAATAAACAATTACCTACTGTTTGAGAAGGGGTAGTGTGAACCAATAAATAAAGTAAGAAATGTAAATTCCATTTTAGTTTAAAATTTCAAGTGTTGTGAAAATGCCACCTCATCTCGGTGCTGATTTGAAAGCGCGGATTGTTTCGGAATTAGCGGCGGGCCGTAGCGTGCGTGAAATTTCACGTATGTTAGATATACCAAAAGCACCGTAGGGCATTACCGAGTAAAATGGAATCTTGAACACACTTTGGAAAGAGCCATCGGAAGTGGTAGACCTAAAGTATCTACACGTGCTCAAGATCTCGAGTTGTTTCATTACGTAACAGAACAACCATTTGCTACATACTCAGGGCTATAGCAGATACACATTTTCCTGGATGCCGTATAACTGCACAAAAAGATTAAAGGAGATGGGAATAAAGAAGTATAATGCTGCTGCGAAAGAAGTTCTCAGTGACGAAAATATGAGACGTCGTCTGGAATTTGCAAGGCGATATGTGAACGAACCTTGGAATTTTGGAATCGAGTGATTTTTAGCGACGAAAAAACGTTCAATAGCCGCAACGATGGACCACTAAAAGTTTTTAGAATGGAAGGAACTCGTTACGAAAATAATCACATATGTCCTAAAAACGAAGTGGTTATTTTTTGTGAATGTGTGGGGTTGGGTTAGCGCGCGGGGTCCAGGAGTTTGTTGAGCTATCGATGGACGTCTTGATTCTGCTGCGTATTTAGATATTTTGAAACTATTATGAAACCTTCAGTCAAAGTGTTTTATCCAGACGAAGATTATATTTTCCAACAAGTAAGTATTCTTATTTCACTATACTTTCTCCAAAAATAGTTCGGGATCTGTTAAATTAACATTTTCATAATGTTTTTGTTGTTAAAGGACAACGCCCTTATTCATACTTCGCGGGTTGTGCGCAATTGGATACGAGAAAATAACTTGGAGCTGTTACCCTGGCCAGCAAAAGCCCAGATTTTAACATTATCGAAAATGTTTGGGCTCGAATACTTGCTGTTATCCGAAGACAACAAAGGCCAAATTTTATACCAGTAAACCGTAATGCACTAATTGCAGCCATTGATACCGCATGGGAAACGATTAATATTAATTATATTGATACCTTGATAGCGTCAATGAGCAGACGCCTCCAAGAATGTATCAATAATAATGGAGGTCACACCCATTATTGATTTCTTATATTTATTTATATAGTAATACCTTTATTTAAAAAAAAAGTTTTCATTTAATTTTAAACTATAACTTGGTATCTTAATTATAATTATGTAATAAATTCTTGTCAAAAACTAAATATATACGTTGACAATAAGAATTGCCTTAGTTTTTATTTTCACTTTTTATATTAACTACAGAAAAAATGAAACGTCATAAAATATACATTTTGTAAGGACTAAATATTATGAATAGAGAGTTTAATGATTTTTTTTAATAACTTACAATAATTAGTAGGTTAGATTTATTTAAAAATAAGTAATAATCAGTCAACCCAAATAACCATGTTTAGTTTTTTGATTTAATTTAAAAGTTATTGCTTGTAGACGTTTTTTAAATCAAAATTATTTCTAATTTTATTTTGTAAACATTTCCTAAACAAAATTTTGATTCGATAATTAATCGAGCTATGGTGTTTAATTAGCGATACCTTCAAATATATTCTTTAAAGAAAAAATTAAGTAACGTAAATTACCTATTTTCTAAAACGTGCTTAGTGTAATGATTCATTCTACAGTCCTTCTATAAGATAACCCCTGCTGAGACTACCTGCTGTTAGAATTGTAAATGATACCCTTAAGCCCGCTTCACAATGTGCAAACTTTTGTTTACAGAAATTGTGGTGTCCAAGTTTTAAATTTCATGAGTGTACATAGCTGGCAAAGTAAGTAAATTGAACTTGATAAAAATTGGTTTAGAACTCTCAGTACTGGAAACTTTTCCTATGCAACGAATGATACGTTTTTGAGTTAAAAAAACTCCAGCAGAAGATGTGAACCCACCCCAAAAACAAATTCCATACCGCATTCTTGACTCTACAAGAGCATAATATATATGGATTATCTGTTGCTGTGTTAAAACGCTACTTAGATTTTTTATTAAATATGAAATCCTTCTTAATTTAACAACAAGAAATTTACAATGGTGTTTCCAACTAAGAGTGTCATCAATGAATAATCCTAAAAATTTGACAGAATATGATATAGGGACAGTTTCATTATCTACTTGCATTTCTATATCCGGGCAGTTATTATTCTGTCTATTGTGGAATCGCAAAGAAGTAGTTCTACCGGTATTTAAAAAGATATCATGTGAACAGAACCATCTATGTAGTGTAATGAGTGAATTATTACTTTTTTTGCAATTTAATATTGTCTTGACTAGTTATAATTAAAGACGTGTCGTCGGTATATGCTATGACATCTGCTGGTAAATTTAATAAATCATTATTATTGATGTAGAGAATGAACAGAACTGGTCCCAGAATTGAACCCTGGGGGTACTTTGTAGTTGATAAATGTTAAAATAGATTTATATGTAAATTATTTGTCAACCTCTCTATTCGAAATAATTTCGCAGTGGTGACATCTATTATTTAAATCGGCAAATAGCACAAAGGTGAACAAATATTGGCCACATACTCGTTTGCTTAATTGCTGAAGTACAAAATTTTATTTATCTACTGTGTGATATCTTTAACCGTTGATTGAGAGATTTGACCGTTACACGTTGGAACCTTTAAAAATGCAGTTTGTGAATAAATCTGTGGATTGCAAATCTAGAAAAATACACTCACCGACAAAAAATTCGGGACATGCAAAATTTAGACCAAATTCAATGTGCAATAACTCTTTCCCTCCATTGTCCGATTTCAATGTTTTTTCAAAATGTAGATAATTGTTTCGGTTTTGTTTAGTTTTCAAAAATACAGTTGACGTGTTAAGATATACAGGAAAATAAAACAGTGTATATTTTCTTTTAACTTTGTAACACTCTGTAGATAATGTAGCTATTAAAACTACACCGGATATGCATTTCTGTCGAATTTGATGTATTTTTAACCTTTCCAAAAGGTTTTCGGTGCCGTTATCGGTTTAGGAGATATGAATTTTAAATAAACATAACACTTTTTGAGTAAATCTAACTTTTATTAAAAATGTAGGGATTTTAAAATTTAGTACCTGGTGTTACCTCCTCTAGCTCCTGTAACAGCTACTATACGTCTATTCATTCCTCTAGTTAAGTTTTGGATAGCCTCCTGTGGAATAGCATTCAATTCTTCTTGCCAGAGCATTTTCGGAGCTGATGGAGAGTGAATAGATGTCCTCGGCGTTCCCTGATTTATTTACCTAACATGTCCCATATATGCTCCTAAAGGGATTAATGTCAGGACTACGAGCGGGCCAGCGCATAACGTTTATTCCAACCTCTTCTAAATATTGACTACTATTCTGGCAGTATGCGGGCGGGCATTGTCATGCATAATAACGAAGTAGTTACCAATAAATTGTGCATAAACAACAACGTGTTCTTCCAAAATTTCTTCAATGTACATTTGTGCAGTTAGAGTTCCTCTGTCAATAAAAACAAGTTCTGTTGGAGCATTAAATGAAATACCGCCCTTCACCATAATGCATCCACCATCGAAGCTAATCTTTTCCTAAATTACATTGTGCGAATCTCTCTCCCTTGTCGTCTCCATACTCTTTCTCGTCCATCAGGAGACCTCATGAAAATTTGGTCAGATAACAGAACTTGTCTCTACTCCTGTTAAGTGTTCCAGTTAAAGTGTTCTTGCGAAAAAAGAAGTCTATTAACTCGATGCTGTCTGAGGAGCTCTGTTCCAGTTGCCGGTCTTCTGGCCCGTAATTGACTTCATTGCGTCTTCTTCTTACCGTTATTTTATTGACATCAACTTGATGAACTCTTTGAAGTTCATTTCTTATAACTACTGCACTGGTATACCGATCTCTTAAAACTAAAAGTCTAATAAAGCGATTCCCAATGGCGGTAGTAGCACGCCTTCTTCCAGATCCAGGTCTTTTACCATAACTTCCAGTCTCACGAAACCTTGCAACGGCCCTTTCTACGCTAGATTTTGTAAAACCCAGTATATCAGCCACTTCTCTATAGGAATAACCAACATCATTCAGACCAACGGCTTTAGCTGAATCTTCGAATGACAAAGTGAAATAAGATAATAAATTCGGAATTCACTCACGACACAACGTTTTAAATGCTGGATATGTTTGACAAAAAATTGTTGCAAGAAAGTGTTATGTTTATTTCAAAAATTCAGATCTCCTAAACCGATATCGACACCAAAAACATAAAACATCAAAAGGTTAAAATGCACCAAATTCGACAGAAATGCATATCCGGTGTAGTTTTAGTAGCTACATTACTCTACAGAGTGTTATTAAAGTTAAAAGAAAAATACACTTTTATTTTACTGTATATCTCAACACGTAAACTGTATTTTTGAAAATTAAATAAAATTAATTAAAACCGAAACAATTATCCACATTTTGAAAAAACATTGAAATCGGACAATGGATAAAAGAATTGAATTTGGTCTAAATTTTGCATGTCCCGGATTTTGTGTCGGTGAGTGTATATTCAAATCCTTGGCGTCTCGGTGATGTTGCTTTGATCTACATTTATGTTGCGTTTGAGTTGACCAATATAGATCCTTTCTTCGTGAACAGACAATTCTTTTGTTAACAGTTTCAGCAGGTGTTTTTTATTAGAAGGATTTTTTTTGTTGTTCCAAACCGGACATACGTCATTCTTCCTCTCCAACGATTTCCTTAATTAGCGTGTAGCGTGTTAGCGTGTAAAATGCTGATTTTAATATATTTTTCTTTAAGCGACATTAAAACGGCATATTATTGAACTACTGACAGACGGTAACAAGGCTTTTACAGTCTAAACATTAAAAACGACAGTTTTTTTGTTTTCTCAATTATATTTAGAGATTGGTACCTCGGTTCTGTCATATTATGAATATAACAGTAAAGTACCAACCTGATTCGTCGAGAATAAAAGTCACTATAACACTCAAGAATCTTGAACATTGAAAATAACACATGAAAACGAGCATAAACGCTTGAAGCAAAAATAGATATTTTACTTGAAGTTAAAAATATAATTGTTTTGCTTAATTTGTTGCTCGACTGACGCCTCGTTAGCAATCTTTTTAAGCTCAGGAATTACATTGTTTAACTTCAAAGTAAAAATAATCTACTATTTACTGTCTAAACATTAAAAACAGCAGTTATTTTGTTTTCACAACTATTTAGAGGTTGGTACCTAAGTTATGTCATATTATGAACGTAACAGTAAGTGCCAACTTGATTCGTTGAGAATAAAACGTCACTATAACACTCAAGAATCTCGAAAATTTGAAAATAACACATGAAAACTAGCAATAATATAATAATATAATATAACCATACCTCTTTTTACCCTTTGGGTGTAGAGTATACATATATGTACATGATTATAATTTAAAAATAATATACTAATTATAAACAAAATACAGTAAACGTATATAGCGCAATTAACAAAATATAAAGTCTATTTTATTTTAAACCAAAGTTGTATAATTCCGGGATTTTCGTAAATAATTAAATAAAATTAACTGTTTTTTGGAAATACAAAAACTAACCACTTTTATTTGTTCAAAAATTAGTCCATTCCTTTCTGTCACCTGCGATACCTTCTGCTTCGCTGTAAGTTTGCCTATTTTTTCTTAGGATTTTGATTAGAGCATTATCCCATGCTCCATTGGTCTTCCCGGCGTTCTTACTTTCCAAACCTTTTTTGTTGGTGTGTTGTAATCCATTCGTTGTAGGTGTCACCACCATCCTAATTGTTTTTTTTTTCATTTCTACTGTCTCTATTCTTTCTTTATCCCGTTTTGTTATAAGTCATGTTTTCACTTTCATACGTCAATATCAGTTTGAAGATGGCTTGGATACTTTTATTTTTGTCTCCTGTTTATTTTCTTTTTTAGCTATAAAACTCTTGTTTAGTGCGTAGTATACTTTGTTAGCCTTTTATATTCGGTGGTTTATTTCAGCATCTTGCCTTCCGCTTTCTTTTATTAGAATTCCCAAATATTTGAAGGTGTCAACTTGTTCAATTTTTGTCCCGTCTATTTTTATTTTGATGCTTTTCTTCTCTTTTCCTACTGCTATTACTTTATTTTTTTTTAAGTACATCTTCATTCTATTACTCTTTAATATTTCGTCAGATTTTGTTAATTTGGTTTTAAGTTCTTGTTCTGTGTGCGCCGTTTTGCCACATCATCTACAAAAACGCTTTCGGAATGTTCCACCGGGTGAAGGTTAAAGAATACTACATGCGTTGGCTTCGTTTCTTTGTTGGGCTTGTTTAATTATGTTATCTATAAAATAATAAAAAGCAATGGACTCATACCACCTCCTTGTGTTAAATATTTCAGATTGAAAAGTTTTTTCTAATAATGCAATTGTCTGTGTTTTTGTATAAGCATTGTGTCACTCTGATTACTTTGGCATTTATTCTATATTGTTCTTGACATTTCCATATACTTGTTCGTATTATCCTATCAAAGGCCTTTTGAAATCTATAAAGCTATATACACGGCAATTCATAACTATTGAGACATAGACTAAGAGCGGGTTATTTAGACCAAAATATGACCATAAGACACAATATTCCTTAATAAAATATTGCTGTGGAAAAAGATACAAGGCGTTATATAAAAATTTTTTTTTTTTTCTTCATTTTTGTTAATAATTTTACTGTAAATTTATCAATTCTTATCAAAATCTACAGAGAAACATAATTATCTGACAGTCCAAAACGTACCCTTAATAAATAAAGTAATATTTGATGTCCCCTTCTGACACTACGAATTGTTCAACTGCGTTTTTCTCGGAAACAGATGAAATTATCGTATTTAAACAGGAGTGCCAATATTGTGTAGAAATGATGTTTACGTCATATTCTCTAATCAAAATCACCAAAAAGGTTTCTCGAAAAAGTTACCAGTCGATTTCATCATCAGGAATCATTCACGTGGCGTACAACAAATTGTAAAAATAGTACACAAAATAATGTTTTTGGTCTAAAGTTATGCATCTCTGCCGATTTTGATAAAATTGATAAATTTACAGTGCAATTATTAACAAAAATTTAAAAAAGTTTGATTTAACGCTCTGTATGTTTTTCACAGCAATACTTTATTAAATAATATTGGGTCCTATGGTTATATTTTAGCCTAAATAACCCGCCCTTAGTCTATCTCCCAATAGTTATGAATCACCCTGTATATTGTTTTTCTGTTTCTTAAGGTTCTTTTTATTATTTCCCGTTATATAAATATATAGTCTTGTACACTTTGTGTTGGTACTAATTGTGGTTCTACTTCTGTTCTTAGTTTTGCTTCTATTATTTGTTCATAAATTTTTTTTATTGAACTTAGTAAAGTGATTCCTCTGTAGCAATTACAATTTTTTTATCTCCGCCTTTAAATATAGATACTAATAAACTGAATTCCCATTCTTTTGAAATTTTTTCTTCATCCGAAGCTTTTCTAAAAAAATTTTCTAACAGTGTTGTTCCAGTTTTTTTCATGTTTTTTACCATTTCTGTTGTTATTTTCTCAATTTCTGCGGCTTTTCCGTACTTCAGTTTTTTTTATTGCGCTTTCTATTTTTTCTTTCTTTATTACTTCTATGTTTTGTAATTGTTTTTATTGGATCTTATCTATAGATTCTTTTTTTCTTCTTTTGTTTCATTATGTTCGCTTACGTTTAGTAGATCTTGAAAATATATTTTCCATCTGTTCATTACTTGGCTTTCTTCTGTCAAAATTTCTCCATTAATGCTTTTTATTGCAATGCTTTGTTCTTGTTTGTTCTAATGTTCTTAAGTATTTTATAAATTAGCTTTTGGTTTTTCTTTTGCTATCTTTTTCTAGTTTTTCTCCCAATCTACAGTTTCTTTCACTTTCTTTCTTTTGGGTTTTATATGTCATATGCTCTTTTTGTTCTATTTTGTAAGTAGTCTTTCCATAGTAGTTTTTATTAAATTTGTATTTGATTTCTTTAGTCCACCATTTTGTTTTTTTTATTCTTATTCACCTTTGATACTCCACATATACGTTTTGCGGATTCTTTAACAACAATATTTAAAAGTTGTCCGTAGTTCTTCTAGGGTTTTTGTTCTCAGGTCTTCTTTATTTTTATTTATTAACTTCGCTACTACCTTTTCATATTTTTTTGCAAGTCCTTCCTCTCTTAACTTGTTCACTTTTATGTTTTCATGTAATGTTTGTGGTTTGTTGTTTTCTCTTTTTGGTGTTCCGTTATTCTCAGTTACTCTAATTCTCTATATTAGTGCTTATTTTGCCTCCTCTTTGACTCTTACATCTAGTACATATTTTTTTCTTTCCACTAGTATATAATCAATTATCGACCTTTCGTTTCTCCCTGGTTCTTCTCTTGTGAATTTGTGCATGTCTTTGTGCTTATAAAATCTGTTGGTTACTATTAAATCGTGGTTTTGGCAAAACTTAATAATCTGATGCCATCGCACTTATTCACTTATTCTCTCCATAATATTTTCCATTTGTTGTTGTGTATGTGTTTACTTTCGTACCGTCTCTTGCATTTATATCTCCTAAGATATAAATTGATCCTTTGAGATTTCTACTGTGAGAGATAACATTTCCAAAATTCCTCTTTTTTTCTCTTTTAGTTCTTCTTTGTTAGGTCCGTAAGCAACTATTATTGTTTGTACGTGATTGTCTTTTTCTATTGAAAAAATTCTTTTTAAAACTGGTTCCCATCTTTTTTGTGTTTTTTAGTGTATTATACAACCTACTCCAACTGTTGTCCTCTCTTCCTTTGTTACTCCACTCCACACTAAGATATGGTCGTTATTCAGTTTAGTAATACCATATTCTTTTTTTTTTTGTTTCAGATAGTGCCAATATTTATAAATTTGGTTCCTCAAATTCTTCACTTAATTTTATTTCTTTTTCATTTAAGCTTCTTATGTTCCAAGTTCCCATCTAACTTCATCTTTTGTTTGTGTTTTTTTATTTTTGTTTTTCTTTTCGTTCTATTGCTTTCAGTTACCAAATTAGTTTCCGTGTTCATAGCTGTGTTCTTTGTTGCGTTTTGTTCCGGTTGTATAATTCTCAGTTTTTTGTTTCTATGAGATCGTCTTTTCTTCATCCCGTATACTTGCAGCCGTTGACGTCTAGTTTTTGTATCCTATTTAGACTCTATTTCCTTTATTTTTAACACGTGCCATTTCACGTATTTTTGTTTGTATCATTATCTTCATCCGTGGTTAGGTCATTGTCAATGAATGTGTTTTTCCCTTCAGCTTGTATTTATTTCTCATTACTTTCTATTTTTGGCTTTGAAGCTGTTTAGTTTTGCATGATTATTTTCTGGTTACTTATCACTAAAACCTAGTGTACATTTGTGTCCAATTGTTTATTGATGTATTCTTGTACCCATTGTTTTATATTTTCGTTTAATGACAATTTTTCTTTCTTTTTGTGCTTCTAATTTCGTTTCACTTTTAGTTGTTGTTGTAAAGAAGTTTTTCCTGTTTGCCATTCTCTATCTTTTCTGTTTAACTCGTCTCTTAGCGTTTTTATTTCTTCATTTTGTCGCATCATTTGATCGTTTACGCTTTTACTTTCATTCTTTTTAATTTCATCTTTAATTTCCCTCATCTGTAGAGTCATTTGCTGGATGATTTGTTCTAATCTACTCATGTTGTTATTCCCGGATGTATTTGTTGATTCTGGTAGTTGTGGTTGGCGGTGTTCTTTGCATTATTTTAATTTTTTTCTTGATTTTTTCTTTTTCAGTGTTTTCACTTTTGATCTCTCGCTTTCTTTTGAATAAATATTTTTCTACAGATCCGACGCTGTTTTTTTCTTTGTGCACTGTAGTTTATGCTTTTTATTCATTTATTGTCTTAACGTTTACAGTAAAATATCCGTGTGATAATTATTGTTATCGTATTCGTATTTAGGAGAAAATACCATCGAAATAGAAAAACAAGCCTTTGGCGCAAACTCTATCATCGTTCATATCCCCCCCGGGCTTGTTTGTTAGCAGGTACGGCTTTCAAGCAAACCTGGGTCCCGGAGCATCTTCAGTGAGCCAAGAGACAACTGTCGTATCAAACCCCTTACCTGGGTATACCCTCCATTTAGTTGGAGAGTGCCAGCTTTGGTAGGGTTCTGCCAAAGCGTGCACGGTTTCCTGTCCTGAAAGCTGACAATAGCTATAAAATGCAAAACTGGCAATTAAAAAAGGTGAAAAGCAAAGTCTCGGATGTAACAAAGACTAGGGCTATCTCTGATAAGAGACGTCAACCCATAATCACAATCCCAGAAGGATAACAAAGATTCCACTCTCCGTAAACATGGATGTGGTAGAGAAACCACATTAAAACCTCAAAGACGATGAACCAGAAAAGGGGCGGTAACACCTCGGTTCCTAATTGTTAAAAAGTCGAGTGGCGACTTTAGTAAAAAGGTCTTTTTCTTTATTCAAAGAAAATTGTATGGCTAAATTCACGATCCCAAGAATGTCAAAAATTAAAGACGGGTTATTAATTGAAGCAGTAAGTGCTATGGAAGCTAATAAATTATTAAAAACTAATAGGTTAGGCGACTTTGAAATTGGAGGTTGTCCCTCATTCTACTCTTTACATTTTTGTAAAGGTGTGATCTACTGCAAAGGCTTTTTAGTTTGCACCACAGAAGGATTATGCACTGTACTCAAAAGTCAAGGTGTTACGGAAGCTTGGAAGTATATGTATCACTTAACTGGCATTTAACATTGATCTGCTACATATACCGACTAAAATGAAAATAGGCAATTTGTCAGTTCCTGGGTACGTCTTTACATACCCGATGCGCTGTTATAGATGCTAAAGTTTGGCCATACGCACTAAGTGTGACAGCGTCCAACTGTGTGTCTCCCGGAAAACAAGTTCATGAAGGTCAACCATGTAAAGATCCGCAGAGTGCGTTAACTGCAAAGGACAACACAAGGCAATTTAGTAAAAATATTGTCCAGTATTCAAACAAGAAACTGCTATACAAGAAATTGAGTTAAGGAAAGGCTATCATATCCCGAAGCTAAACGAAAAGTAGTAGTACAAATTTCACAACAAAGTATTTTGTACGCAAAAGTGGCTGTGAAAAACCAGAAGTATATATTACACAAACCGGTAAAAAGAATTAGTAGCAACTCTTGAAAACCATTTTGAAAGATGTGTTTGTAACTAAAACTCTCAAATAAAACACCTCATCTACAACTACCTGCTACTAAACAAGAATAAAACCCACATTTAATCAAAGTCTTTTTACTGTCAGATGTGGGTTTTGAAAAATAGAAAAGGAAGATGACTGTTCTGGCAATTCTGGAGCTTTTGTCGCCGTCAAAAAATAAATAAGGATGACCGAAAGGTAAACCTTGAAATGGGTCAAACTAAGCTGTGATACTATCTGTGATATTTGTGTTTGTAGTTTAGAGTACTACTAATTACAATCGATATTAGCATATTCTCATATACAGGGTCCCGCATTAGTGCGTCGTTCTTTCTATGCGTCTAATCCTTTAGAGATAGGTAAAGTAAGTTTAATCTAACCATACTGTATCTTTTACGGTGTTCTTACCTCTACATTGTGTTTTAATTGTTTTTCGATTCCTGTCAGTGTTGCCAATGTATAACTGTTCTTCTAAAAAATCATTGAACAGGCTTTACTTTAAAAAATTATTACACTTTTGTTTTGTAAATTTAATAAACAAATTTTAACAGCGACGTTAGACCAGATGAAGAACAACATTTTAATAGTTAGAAATTTAAATTTTGTGATACAGGGTGTTCGCAAAACATGCAAATTTTTCAAAAATCAAAGTAAGTACAAAAACAATTTTTTTCAAATAAAATAAATCCTGTTTGATTTCGCTATAAGATACTTACTTTTTTACTTTTAAATTTTTTTATTAAATGTATCCTATAGCTAAGCCCCATAGTTTTGGAGATATTTAGTAGTTAAAAAAAGCAATTTTAATTACATGTTTATACACCCAAGAGAGCAATGGCGATGATTTAGTGTCACTTTGGGATTTGATAACTTAATTATTTATTTGCCCAACAAAAATAATTGAATACATTAAAAAATCCGTGTAAAAAGAAGTAAAATTAAAGAAATGACTTCAACAAGTGTTTCAAATCTCTTTCATTTTCATTGAAGCTCTAATTGATTAGCTGCTGAAAGACCTTTCCATCTCTACAACATTTGAGGTGAAATACTTGTAAACGAGTACACTATTCTTTGCTGCATATTTATTGGTGTTGTTTCTTTTACGTATCCTTACAAAAAGTCTAGTTTTGTCAGATCAAGTGATCTCAGCCGGTTGCCTGGTGGTATGTTCCTGCCAATCCAATGATTCAAAAGATTTCGTCGAGATATGTTCTTGCAAAGAATGTTAAGAGGCGATATTTTTTTGAACCCCTGACATATGGCATCTGCTAGTATGCAATTTTATTTTCCATCAACGACCTTCTTCGGTGTAAAAGGTTTTACATTACTGCGTACGGAAAATTAAATTTTACAGCGCGAAATAGATTTGGAGCACGCAATTTATTAAGCTGCAAAAACCAATTCTTAACGCTCAAGATTTGTATTAAATTTTTGGCCGACAATTTTAAATGGTAAAAATCTAAAAATTAACAAATATTTTGCTGTCAATTGTCAATATCGGTCATAAAGTGAACTGTAATTCAGAATACACAAGATGGCGGTAATCATTTACATGAAAACTAAAAAATTGTTCCAAATCAATTTATTTTTACCATTTAACAGTAAAAAGTTGTGTAGGTAATTGTTGATTTAGTAAACATATTTTGTTCTATAAAAAGATTTTTAGTTGACAACATGTACCTTATGTGCGGATGATTTGTGTATTTTTATGCACGCTGTGCGTGCACTGTACGTGTAATCATGACGTTTCAGGGTTTGTAGTTTACACGTCAGGGAGGCTAAAACAGTTATTTACCTAACGAGTTCGCAGACTTCACCCTTTCCGGGCATGAGATTTTTCGTTTGCCGCACGACCGTAGGGAGTGCGGCATTAGTGCGAATGCGGGAAATTTCTTTCCGAAAAGTTAGGTATATAATTTTTGTAACGAGTAACTGTAGTAATAATTCATAAATAAATAAATCATAGCTGTTTAGTTTTTGTGTTTACAAGGAATTTGTTTTGGTAGCAATGTCCTGCCAATTGCTTGGATAATTTGCTTTGCGTTGTCAACTAATACCAACCTAACAAAAAATGTCCCTATTCCATCAGAAACTAAAACACCGTGGTGCGGGGAAATGGAACTTCCTGTGCATCGAGAATAACCGGAAATCAGTAATCTTAGGCTATGAGTACAAAAACATAATACAGTGTCGCAAAACATATTGTAATAAAAATTGTTTTTTTTTCTTTAACTATTAAATATCTCAATAACTACAGAGAGTTTAGACATAGACACCTTCAGTAAAAATCAAAGAGAAGAAAAAATGCTATCTTATAGCAAAATAAAACAAATGTCATTTCATTTGAAAAAAATTATGACCTTGAGTTTTAAGAAGTTTAAATTTTTAGAACACCCTGCAGCAAGCAATACGTAACTGAACGAAGTACTGAT